>LPNX010152159.1:19923-33862 GCA_001517045.1 Pseudotsuga menziesii | reverse complement strand
AAGCTAATGATCGTAATTTCGAGCAAGAATGTGATCGAAGTAGAAAAGAATGTGATATAACTATATCTCAATTTCATAACTGGATAATCAAAACTCAAAATCTCTTTAAAATGGCATAAATATCAACACAATTATCTTGGTTTGACAAGCCACCATCCAAGTGGAAAAACAGACCGCTAACAAGTACTTCAAAATGGCATAAATTGACAAGCCACCATCCAAGTGGAAAAACAGACCACGAACAAGTGGAGAAGTACTACTTCATTCGTAGTGCTATTAAATGGCATTAACTAAAGCCATTAAACCGTGACTAGCCAGTTGCACACATCTTGGTGAAGGTCTCGGAACACTGTATTGGATTTCAATGATATTAATGGAAACCATTGAATGGATGAGTCACCTCTCACCTTATGTCCTACAAGAAAGAGGCATATCGAGAATAAACCTTACCGAATACATAATTCCCATTGCTATTGCTTACGCCATCACACAGCCGGGTCTTGGGGCACAAAGAACCAAGTAAACGTCACCTGCAAAAGACCAAAAGACCAATAGAAATTAAGTTAAATCAATATTTAAATAATTCAAAAAATAAAATTTAATCAAACTATATTAAAAACATTTGAAAACTAAAAAATTAAAATATGCCTATCGAATTAATTGACCTAACCGATTCATATATATTCTCTGTCTTAGAGCAGTCCGATGTAGTAAAAAACAAATGTATCTTCTTAGTATTCAGCTTGTTTGATACAAATCTCTTCTTCTATATTTAAAATGGAAAGAGTAAATATTAGTTTTTAGTGGATGTCGTGGTATAGTTCCTTTTACATAGGAACGTATCATGATACAATAGAATGACTAATGGATATTCTCTAAGCATGATTTAGTTACCGTTATGATAAAGTGTAACGAGATATTTATGTAACTTTAGTTAATCATGAATTTGGTGTAAGAGTGATTTACTATTATCTTTTTTCTAATATGTTTATCAATTAATCTAGGCTTTTGTGGATTTTTAAAATTTTCATGATGGACAAAATTTTCATGATTTTTTATTATTATAATGTTAAAAGGATTAAGAATGTATTGGAGAAACCCTATAAAAGTAACACAATTAAGTTTTCCAAATTTTGTCTTCAAATTTTTTATGTTTTGAATGTTGATAATATACTCATTATTTATCTATATGGTGTTTAAGAAATCAAAGATAGAGCTCTTAAAGTAATTCTAAATTTTATCTTGGTATTTTGTTTTTCTCTTTCATAGGGAAAGCCAATGATTATAGAATTTTTCAACAAAAGAGGATTTTATTTTGTTTTTCTCTTTCATATGGAAAGCCAGTGATTATAGATTTTTTCATCGAAGAGGATACTTATTGAGAAAATATAGGGAAAATAGAAAGGGACATATTATAAACAATTAAGATTGGGCACAGCTAATGGGATTAATTTATAGGCCAGTTAGAGATGGACCTAGTTTAATCTAGTATGGGATTTCTCTAATTAATTTTTTTTGCTAATGGATACATCTTAAGTAAGCTAGCATGCAACTAGAGATAGAGTCATCTTCCAAAGGGATCAGTCAAGCTCAATTTGGATTGTTTGGTGGTAAAACGAGGGTTGTGATATTCCTCACAATATAGCTCAAATCATTGAGAAACATGGCTTGCCTCACCCATGCAAGCTAGTCATTTCATGTAATTGGGGCCAAGTTTTGGGCTTTGATAAATTAGTTGTTTTATATGGTTGGCGGGCACGTGCAAGGTCTACAGAAAGTTAGCAAAATACAAAAAACCCACTTATGGATTTTTAGCTGATGGGATCTTTCTAGTTTGTTGTTTGTTACCTACACTTCATTGTAATACTACAAAATAATGGAAGCCTATTTTTAGAAATTTATATACCAAAGGTTCTACCTGTAATAATATATACACCCCACTACAAACTTTTTACTCAGAGGAGTCTAGATTACATTCCATTGTAATACTCCCAAATTGGGGACTAGCCTATTTTTACAACCAAGCCATCTATAGTAAAATTTTGCGTTGCAAAATACATACAACCTACCCATAATTTATGAACAAGAGGGATATTTTTAGAGTGTTGTGAGCCTACATATTCTATTATAATACTACCAAATTATAGGCAACCATAATTTTGGATTTGTCTATACTAAATATTCTACATAATAAGGTATAATAGAGGTTCTATATGGAACAAAAAGAACATACACAAATAAAAATGCAAAAAGAAAATGGAAAATGAAATGGTAATCAAGAGCCATAAAATATTAAGGAAACTTTCATGTCACTTCACTACAAGGAAAATGACCTATAGAAAAGGCTTTTAGTGTTACAATATTAGTTAACATTGTAAAAAAAAACTCTGCTACAACCTCCGCCAATGGTACTAGATGTTTTGGTAGAGTTTTTTACAGAAATTTATTATAACTAAAAAAAATTGATGGCTAGAGGCTTTAACGTAGGTTTTCTCATCAATGCGCTTTGTTGATATAAGCGCATCGATGCTAACAAATACAACATGCACCAATGCCTTTAAATACAAATAAGCATTGGTGTGCAACAAAGAATTTAATGGAACCAATGATTTATAACAATATATACATCAATGCTTGATAATAAATATAGCATTGGTGCACACCCAAAATTTTAACGGTACTAGTGCTTTATAACAATATAGGAACCAGTGCTTTATATTAAATATAGAATCGGTGCGAGTCAAGTGTTGATATGCTTGAGTCGACAGGGGTTCACACACTGTCGACACCCTTTTCAACATGATATCCCTAAACACTGGCCCAAATAGGTTTTACCCTGTCCAACAACAGTTGTGAAGCAGATGAGGTCTCACTCTAGATGTTTGAGGGAGAGCTACAGGAACCAAGTTTCTGTAAAGGGGAAGAGGACTTGCACACTTAATCTCTCTCAGTCGAAATGTTACCCAGGTATTTGGAACAAGGTTTTATCATTCATTCATCATTTCCATTATCAAATCTAACATCCCACCAATTCATTATGCAGAAAATAGATCGACATACAAGAATCCATCCATCATGCGAAGACTTCTCATCATAAGCAAAACATTAATACATTAGATCACAACAGGCATCATTCATATCACAACAATTAACTGCAGAGACAACAATCACAATATCAAATATCGCATTGCAACAGAACACATGGAATTTCCGACAATACTCTCATCTTATTAACTTTCGCAGGTCAACATACATATCAGAAATACATCTCCTGGTCGATAGCCTCATACCAAAATAGTTCATAAAATAGATAAAAGAAAAGATTTGCTCTGAACATAAGATCTCCGATTCACCAAAAGATAATAGATTTAAAGATCTCTTTCTACTACATTTATAACTCATTTTATAGGTTTGTTCCTTTACAAAATGGTCCACATCTTACTAAATCGGACTGAAAAGTACAAAAATGCCACCAAGGTGACTACTTGTTGACTTCTTCGTCTTGTGCAATCTTCTTTGATCCTTGTCGCTTCTGCACCATGTACATCCATACCCCCTGCCAATAGNCAAAAATGCCACCAAGGTGACTACTTGTTGACTTCTTCGTCTTGTGCAATCTTCTTTGATCCTTGTCGCTTCTGCACCATGTACATCCATACCACCTGCCAATAGGACCCTAACACAAAATTATGACTCGTCCTTGAGCCACATCAGCTGGATATCGTGTATGCATTGATATTGATCTTGAAGTCATCATATTCCTTTTTGACCTCATCAACTGCTTCCTTTGTTCACGTGCTAATTGTTGCGCACTCTTATGTGTCCTTCTTCATTGGGTGTTATCCAATATTCTTGGCCACTTGTCTGTGGCCCTCATGAGTAGCTTGTAGTGCGTTCACATCCTTCATCGCCAACTACTCGTCGATGTCCTGGAATTCATCTAACTGGGTTGTTCGACGTAGATGTTGCTCCCATGCTTTTCTTGCTCTCTGTTGAAGTGCCTTCAACTTTGTTTCCTTACTAACCTACACCACTCGTGGCATCATTTTGAGGGATGCCCACATCGTCATTAGTTGTACCTCTGCCTCATGAAGTTGTACGCATAGATGTTGCAGTTCCACATCTTGGACCACACTAATCCAAAATTGTGTGGTTTCATCTGCCAACGTCTTGGACGCTTTCTTGCAGTCCTCAATCTGGGCAGCCGCATCCTCGATCTTCCCTTTTTGCTCTGCAATATGCTTTGAATTTCCCACTCTTGCCTCTCCTCATTTTCTTTCTTCAACTCTGCGATAATCTATCGTAGCCGCAGAATCTTCGCCTCTGCAAACATTTCTTCTGTAATGTCAAGAATTTCTTGGCATGTGACTGCAATGGACTTCTCCAGCCACTCTTGATCTTCCAAGGCCTTCTTCTTTGAAAATAACTCCACCTCTTGCGCTATCTTCATGCACTTGATTTCTTTCTGTGCCAGTACCACTTGATCTTGTGACTTCACAAGGTGATCACCTATAATTGCTTCTCTATCTGCGATATCCTGGCTCGCTACCTTCTGTAATCACACAAGAAGATCTGTGCATAGTTCGTTGACATCGATACTGAGCAGGTCAAACGATTGCATTGTTGTGTAAACATCCTCACTGCCAAAATCCAATACACACGGTGGAATCTGCACAATCCATACTCATTTCCTAGTACTGATCTTCACTGCTCTTTGCAACACCTCCACTTCGGAAGCTTCTCCAATACTACATTTTTTAGGGATTGTAACAAATCCTTGACCTGGTGGAAAAACTTGGTCGAATGTTGTTTCAAATACACCTCGCTCATGGTAGTCACAGTGGTGATTGCAGCTAATATGTGACTAAGCTGGTCATCAGTCATCTTTGGGTCATTGTTGACTTCACCCTGATCAAACCTACGCTTAGTCCTTCAAACTATCTCTCTACCTCAAAATCCATTAGAGTCTTGGATGACTCCTCTTGCGATTCCTTGTTGCTTTCCTGCGCTTGCACTTGTTCTACAGGTGCATCGAGTGGGCTACCCACCTCGATGTTTGATAAGTACTCAATACCAACTGGGACTTTCCACTCTACAGGTCACTCATCAATGATGGCATCATCTTCTTCATCCATCAGTTTATACCAAGTGGTAAGCCATTACTTCTCTCCATCACGACGTTCTTGAATATGGATGGCATGTGGTCCCATTTCAAATCGTGTGATCCACCAATATTTTGTCATCGCGTCCTTAGTGAGGTGTAGAACCTTTCATGTGTCATCGCACAACACATCCCAATATAAATAAAATTGAAGATCGCATTCAATCTGGCGCTCCTTCACATTGATCCATCACAAGTTTTGGTACTTTGCGCCCCTGCATGCTTGGGAGACTTTTACATCCATACCCTGATAATTTGTGTGTTCCATCCATCCCACAAGTGCAATTAAAAAGAGAAACCATGAATATTTAAAGGTTTTCTTACCTTCTTGGACCAACATCGCATCCTCCATCAGTTGATTTAACAAAAATAGCGACCAGTTCATTTGGTCACCCTCAACGCATTTCTCTATGCATGCAATGACTCCAAAAGTACATTGCTTCAATCTTTTTTTCCTTACCATTTTCACAGCCAACAGCTTGGCTGCGACTCGAACTACTATGTCATTAATGGTTCTGATGATGTACGCATGCTTGTCCCTGACAACGTCATACTTCTTCTTCAACTTGGCAACTAGTCTCTTGTCGTTGTCCTTGCCACAAAAGTACTATGACGGGTCAGCACCCTTCATAGTAAACCCAATAATCTACGAAATTAACTCAAATGTGACTGGTACTTTGGTATCAAGCCACAAGTATCCTAGGTGGAAGTAAGCTTGCAACTGCTTCACACATGCATTGGCGTCTGTCGAGCAACCAAAATGTGACATGTGCGTGAGGCCTAAATGCCCCAACCATTGCAATCACATTGCCCACAGCTTTGGCATGCAAATAACCGGCCCTCCATCTCTTTACACTTGTGACTCATATGGTTTTGTTGTGCATTCCGGGTATGCCAACAGGTTATGATCATTGTAGGTCATCTTCATCAAGAAGGGTACAATGTTATTTGTGATGTGCACTCCTTTCGGGGTCCCTGACATCTTAATCGGATAGCACAGGTTCTTGGACAGTTTTACTTGTGGTGCATCGACCTTGCATGGAGGTACATAACCGTGGATGTCATCAACCGATGCCCCATTTTTTTCTGTGGAATATTCTCCTCCTATTGTCGAGAGCCTGTCCTGTGCTTTGACTTCAGCCCTGGTAGAACTTCTTGTGGTCCTATTCTTTTGTGATGGAAACTTGGGGCGATGTGCTCCCCTCTTTTTCCAGAAAAATCATGGCATTTCTCCTTGAATATTAAGAATCTCTTCTTCAATCGATGTCATCATTAGCGGGGATTCATGGACACTGCCACTCAAAATGATCTGAGGCATTGTTATAACTCTGTCACTCACTCACTCTCTTTGCGTAATGATTTACTAATTCTCTTCGCTCTTATATGCTCAACTATTACAATGGCGTCGTATCCAACTCACCCCCTATCGATTCTTATAAGCTTGAGAGCGCTTGTGTGAATGATTTTAAACCTCATGGCCAAATCCCCTAACGATCGACCAAATCCTCTGTCGATTCTATAAATCCAATGAACTAATTCCCCATAAATGTGCGTCTCATCCACTTGCGTCGTCGCCTGTCTAGTTTAGTTGCTTCATTTATTACCCAATTTGACTCTATCGCACTTCATCTAATGTCACCAAGCTCCCTTTCTATTGCGACTTATGACTTCTTTCTTCTCTTGTGATTTTCCTTGCTGCGATGGCCTCCTATTCATCATATATTATACTTTTTTTTTTGCGCAGCACCTTAAGCATGGATCTACACCTGGCTATCCCCCTGGGGCTTTAGTCGGCTTCCATTCACTAACTTAGGTAGCACTATGCCATCTAGATGATGTAAGTACACAACACCTCTGATGATAATGAAATGAATGACATAAGGTCCTAACTAATGCATTTGTAACTTACTAGGATGCTTTGCGAACTTGTTGTCGTCGAGTAGCACCGTATATCCTTGCTAGAAGTACTTTGGTTTAATGTGTCGATCACGCCATGCCTTCTGGAAATCCTTTTCAACTTGTTGATGAAACCCGACGATGAAGCGATCTTCCTCAATTTTCACCAACTACGTTAGTCGCTCTTTAAGTTCTCCTTCATCACTCATCCCTCTCGATTCTGTAATGTGTAGGCTGGAAACAATGTACTCCATTGGCATCACCACTTCTTAGCAATAGACAAGATTGAATGGTGTTTTACTCATCAATAATTTGCACATCATTTTGTAGGCCCATAATATCACAGGAATTTTCAAATCTCAATCATTGCGGTTTGCATTACATACTTTTGTTAACGGATTTTCCATAACCTTGTTTAATTCATTGATTATTCCATTCACTTGCGGATGATAAGGAGTGCTCTTCTTGTGCTGAATCTTGAATTCTTCCATCATTACACTAATGGCGCGATTGATGAAGTGACTCCCTTTATTTCTCATCAATATCTTTGGACAGCCAAACCGAGTGATGAAATTGTCGAATAGGAGCCTCACTGCAGTTGCGGGGATAGAATCTGTCACTATTGTTTCTTTCTCCTATCTAGTGAGAAATTTTGTTGCCATGATAATGTATAGTGCACCCATCCTCTTTCTTGGTGGATTGATGGGTCCCACAAAATCCATTGCCCACTTATCAAATGGCTGTAGTGTTACCGGAGGTACTAATGGCATCTCATTCCGTCATGATGGCTTCCTGCTCCTTTGATAAACGTCGTAGTTTTATGTATAATATGTAGCATCATTGTGCAATGTTGGCCACTAGAGGCCAGCGCGGAGTATCTTCCTGGAAGTTGCATGACCTCCATAGTGTCCTTCTGCAACACCGCCATGTTCTTCAACCAATATCCTTTCTTGCTCATGTGATAGACATATCGACGTAAAATCTCATCTGACCCCATATTATAAAGTTGTCCATCAATTAGCTGAAAATATGCAACTCAAACGACCAATTGCTTCTTTTGACTAGAGGTGAAACCATCCAGTGATTTCCTTGTTGATAGAAACTGAATAATTTTCTCATAATGATCATCGACCATTCCAACATTAAACAACTGCACATCAGGTAATCCATCCTTGATGTTAGTTGGTTCTTCACCTATCTTAATCCTTGACAAATGATCAGCTCTTGCATTCAATTGACCCAGCTTCACGATGATCTCAAAATTAAACTCTTGGAAAAGTAGAAACCATTGGCAAATCTTCCCCCCCAACATAGGCTTGTTGACCCGGTACTTTAATACAGAATGATTAGTGAACATCTTAAAGTTTCCTCCCAGTAGGTAATGGAGAAATTTATGTAGCGCATATACCATCAGCAAACCTTCAGACTCTGTCGCGATGTAGTTCCTTTCCGCATACAACAACTTTTGGCTTGCAAAAGCGATTGGGTGATTAATCGCTCCTTCACCTGGTTGTGCCAAGACTACTCCTAATGTGACTAATGACGCATCGACATGGACGTGAAATCCCTTCATCCAGTCCAAAAAGACCAAGTTCAATGTTGTGCCCATCTTCTTTTTTAGGGTGTCAAGGCTCCCTTGACGCTCATGACTCCATTCGAATTTCACATCTTTCTTGAATAGCTTCTCCATCGTTGATGTGATTGATGTGTATCTTCTTATGAGATTCTGGTAATGCCGCATATGTCCCAACATTGCTCTGAGTTGTTTCACATTCATTGGTGGAGGCATATTAACAATTATTAGAATCTTAGCGGGACCCACTAACATTCCTTCCTTACAGACAATGCATCCCAAAAAAATTCCAAATGGTGCATAGAATATACACCTCCGCAGATTCAGTGTCATCTAGTGTTGTCGACATCTCTCCAACATCAGTCACAGGTTTTTGGTCTTTCACCAACCCATAGACAATCCAATCTCCATGTATACAGCCAGGAATTTCTGAAAGAAGTCCTTAAATGTAGTGACTACGATCCTTGAGAATATCGCGGATGCATTCTTGAGTCCAAACGGCATCACTGTGTACAAAAAATATCTCCATCTAGTCACAAATGTCATTTTATGCCAATTTTCCTTCACAATCTTTATTTGATGGTAGCCGAAAAATCCATCTGTGAATGAATAGATCTCTTGGCCACCAACTCCTTTTAGTACTTCGTCAGTAAATGGTGTAGGGAACATGGAGACATGCGTCATTGAGTTTTTGGAGATCGAGACAGATCTAAACTTCTCGTCTTCTTATCTTGAAAAACCATTGGACTGATCCATTCTGATTCTTCCATCGGTTCAATTATTCTAGCATCCAACATTCTATCAAGTTCATCCTTCACTCACTCCTTGTATCGCGAATTCAATTGATATCGACGTTGTTTTACCAGCTTTGCGTATGGATTTAGTGGGATTTTCATTCCTCTCGAGTCTCCTAAAATTCCTTTTATTTCATAGAATTTGGTTGAAAATAAATCCTAGACCTCATGCAGTAGATTAGTAATCTTTGCCGTAGTATCTTTGTCCCAATAATCTCCTACATTGGTGAACATCAGGTCCTCTGTCGTCCTAATATTGACCCTCTGAATCTTCAGATGTTGTTGGATTTTGTCGGCCAACATATCTGGTGCTTCGATATCCTGACTTCCTTCAGATTATGTAATATTGATATTTCTTGGCTCACCCCATCGTCAGGTTCTTCAATCACATTGTGATACTCCATCATTGATTGCATCACTGGTATCTCATGTGATTCCACAGGAAATGCTACTAGGACTATTTCCAAGAAGAGATCTCGGATTTGTTGAAGAGTGCTATGAATCACTAGATCAACGTCTGCAAATTTGAAAGTGTGATTGAAACAAACCATTAAGTCTTACCGTGTTGTAATCTCCCTTCGGATTCTTGCTAATACATACCACTATCGCAACATCTCAACCAGCGTGTGTACAAAATCATGTAACCATTTGTCCTTCAGTCCTGACACCCACGCGGTCTGAAATGCAACCAAGTGATCATTGGGATCATTCCTTCCATCATACTTCTCGCCCTTCATAGTGCTTTGTTTTTCCAAATAGAACCTTCATCAGTCTACAACAAAGCGACGAACCGTGGATCGATTTCTTATGCGTCGCCCACCATCGTGCTAGAGTGGTCTTCAGTGCCTCCTCTAATTCCAATAGTCATTGAGGTTCTAATACCTTGTCTTCAAATTCATCAATAAACTCAGTCAAATTGGGTATCCCTTCATACGTCGGTCGCTCAACAACCTATGTTGCGAACCAACATAACAACTAAGTGACTCACCCACACTTCCATATTGATACTTCGTATAGCAGATTATGCCAATTTTCCAACACATCGTCAAAATTTGATGATGCATAGCTAGAACTTCGCTATCCCAGCTCCCCGTCCACAGTGGAATGGATGTAGTCCTATGAAATATTGTATGCATGGTCCCATCCCCACATAGATTCCTCCTTTACTGGTTCGATATACCTTCTTCCTTCACTCTGATCCAATGGGGCTATGACTTGAATGTCCCGGTTCTCAAAATTCATTACTTGCTTCTAGAAGTTGATCATTGCTAAATTTTCATTATCCCACCCAATCCCTAGTAGTGTGGGATATGAACTACCTTCATCGACGATTTTGATTACATCAAAATCCACATAAGTCTTCATCCATTCTACTTCCATTAGTAAGTGCAACACCCTCCCAATTGGTGACACTCTGGCCTAATTTTCCAATCGTAGTTGTACATGAGACCAAACCAACTATAGTTTCCCCATATTCTCCCATGTCTTCTTTGTCAAAATGTTGACATCTGAGCCTAGATCCAGAATGACCGAGTACACATCATAATCACCAATTTGGAAATTCATTCACATCTCCCTTTGGATTTTATTCTTGTGCAAGGAGTTCATAGTGTACTCATGTCGACCTTTCTATTGTCGAAATAGCAGACTTGCGATCTCAGCTAGCACATCGGGATCTTTTGCTAGCGATAAATAACTTTCTAGGAAACTCTGCAATGTTCCATCGTTTTTATGGCCCTGCTACAAGTGTCAAATCAAAAGTAGGTGGAATTTTGTAGATAAGAAACATACATGTATCTCTTTTGATGATGTCTCTTGTATCAAAAAACGTCTCTTTCTCGACGTCGACATCGAATTACACCTTCTTTCAAGCTGCCAATCGGATCTACAGGATTGGACCATCATCCCCTTTTGTCGCACCTATTTGAGTTATGAATCCAACATATGCAAGTTGTGTCTCAGGTTCCGTGAAAATATTCCCTAAAGCCGGCCCTTGATTCTGATTCTGAGGTTGGTTCACATCCTGGTTCACGTTTTGGTTCACATTTTGATTATAGCTCTGCGATGGCGGAACTTTCTTCGCTTGCCATTTCGTGATCAGTTCTGGGAACTATTCAACATCATGATCTGTGGCAGTACAGTAGGTACATTGCGACTGAAGTTTTGGGAAATATCGTTTGTAATTCCCCAATACTCCATAATTGTAGCATTGCACGGGTCGACAACCTTGTCCTCCTCCTTGACTGAAACCTTCATTTCGTCCTCCTTAGAATCCTACTTGTGGTTAGTACTGCAATTGATTAAAGAGTTGGTGCTATTGGTTCGGTTGTGGTTGAACATATTGTGGTTGAGTATATTGTGACTTAGTATACTATGGTTGTTGTGGATCGTAATGCATCCAATTGAACTAGGGCTGTGGTGGAGAAAATTGCGATTGCGGTTACGCAAATTATGGTGTTTTATACGGTGGCGGCCTCTCTATTGATCAGTGCTCTTCTACCTTCATTTAATATGTATCCATTGTCCTCTCTTGGAGCGGGTCATATGATTTACAATCCTTCTCTTCATGACCAATAGAGAGACAAAAATTACAGAACAAATTTGCAAGTTTCGATACTACCTTTTGGATATATATACAATCCTCGTGTCAATGTCCTCGAGTTTGACAGATTTGACACCATGGTAAACCGCCTTGACTTAACGGATTGGGAGTGCCAGAATGCAAGTAATTGCAGAAATATAGACATTAATCATTATGATTTCCTTTCATGTGACATCGAGTACACCATACTTCTTCATGGATGTCTTTTCCCTTCTTCATATCTTGCAATTGAATTGTCAGATTCACCAATTGCGATTGGATCTGATTCATTCTGACTCTGATTTCACCCATTGGGAAAGCATCCAGCTTCATTGCAATTTCCAGAGGCTCAGTATGTGCTGCAATCTTCTACTACATTAATGGCATTCAGATATGTGGTACCAATGTTGTGATAAACCAGTCTTTGTGTTGTACGCCGCTCATTCCGAAACTGACTTTCACCATCAACGTCTTGAATCATTGATCAAAGTCCCAAACCGACTCATTTGAATATTGCTTGATTTAATTCAACTCAATAATGTACTAATACTTAGATTTAGGTTTCTTGAATTCGTCAATCAATCTAGTCCTAATCGGCGCTAGAGTCTTCTGTTGATTCCATGTCGGTACTTGTACAAACTTCATATACCAATCTAATGTGTGACCTCAGAAATTTGTCACAAGTTGTCCCTTCTTAATGTCTTCATCTTGTACTTACTTCACATTCCATACCGCTTCGTAGAGAAACCAATATTGCTCGGAATCCTCAGTCTCGTACCCATGTAACAAAGGTAATTTGACATCGTCGCCCACCATTTTGGGCTTTCTTTCAATATTCATTGATCTTCTACAATTACTTTGGTGATGGCACATCGGGAAGCCTTGTGATGATCTAGTGTTGGCACAGTGCATAGAGGTGTAGGTACATTGTTGTGTTGGGTTGGTCCTTCCTCGGGTTCAGCCATCTCCTAGTCATCTCCTTTGTCGTTTTAGGGTCACTTAGTCTCTTGTGATATTCTCTCATAGTTTCTTGTTCCGGCCGCACCAGGACCCTCCTCAGTCCTCTGCCTCTTCTCTTACTGGAATCTCACCCCACTTCACAGAAGACCACACTCTTCCTTGACTTCCCTCATAGTTTCATCATAACTCCAATCCATCTACCCCATTTCATTTCATCCAACCCTTGTCTCTGCAGTACCCATAACCTCTGCACACCAAATCTCTACTTGTCGGAGTTCATCTTCAATATACCCTTTTCACAGATAAGCATCTTAATCCACAATTGCAAAGACAATAGAAACATACCTCTTGTTCCTTGGAAGATTTCCCTTTCTACATTGCTATAGGATTTGACTATGTCGACAATAAAATTAGTGATATATCCTTCTAAAATGATGTTGATCCACACTTCAACAGCCCTTGAATCCCTGTTGTCTACCTCTTTCAGTTGCTAGATCAGATCAGGGGTCCAGTAAGTAGGTTCGCCTCCTTGAAAAATTATTTTCTGGTAGGTCAGCTGCGCCAACCACTCATACAAGATAATCGGGAACTCGATGAAGAAATATTCATGGATATCAGAATAGATGTGTATTCCCAACCACTCTTATTTTTTCAATATGGAACTTGTTTTTCTTCTGCTGCAAATTCTCAGACCTTCTGATCGAACTAGTCCTGAATCTCTAGTTTCGTTGGGTGCCACAACATGTCCTCTTCGTTCTCACACTATGGTCCTGGAAATGGAACCATTTGTTGACACACTTGAGTCGATAGGGGTTCAGATAGGTTTTACCCTATCCAACAACACCTGCGAAGCAGATGAGGTCTCACCCGAGATGTTTGAGGGAGAGCTGTAGGAACCAAGTTTCTGCAGAGGGGAAGAGGACTTGTGCACTTAATCTCTCTCAGTATTGTTACCCAAAGATTCAGAATGGGGT
>LPNX010152159.1:0-10563 GCA_001517045.1 Pseudotsuga menziesii | reverse complement strand
AATTCTGTTCACTTAACACATCTGAACTGCTATTACCATTAATTGGGGATCTGTTGACTTGTATAGTTTGCTTCAGTTTCTCAATGCATATGTATCCACACCCAGAAAAGTTGAAATCTGTAGAATTGTTAACTCGTGGTACAGGCACCTTCAATTGATTATAAGACGGAGATACCTTTCCAGGTGGAATGTAAGCTTTTGTTTGAAGTGGACCTTGAGCGCTAGCATCTTGCTGTTGGTTCAGCTGTAGACCCTAAATTTTAGAGAACAAATTAGTCAGCCATAATCTATAGAAATAAATAAGGAATATTTAAGATTAAACACCACCAGAAAACACAAAAGACAATTGCAGTGCTTTCATCATTTAACAGAATTGCAGTAAAGGAATAAATCAGACACCACCATTTGGTATTAAATTTTCAGTTTGTAACTCAGAACTCTGAAACAGAATTCAGAATATTATTTTTTGTATTTTAGTGTGGTAAGACATTGGGTTTTAGTCTACCATATATTCTATACATCAGCTATTTTTTGCAGTGTCTTCAAGAAGTTTATTCTAGCCTAGCCTACATAAGCTGAAGATCTATATTTATCTTCAGTCTCCAATTTAGAGGCAAATATGTATACTAAATATATCTTGATGGCTAACACAAGAAGAGGCACGGTTTGAGGAAGCCATTGTATTGGGTAGTACAAAGACATCCACATCTATCATCAACAAGTGTATTCACCCCAACACCACAGTCAACAGCCAAGGTTTTTCAAAGCCTTAGTTGAAACGAAGTATTCATCCCTAATGAATTGAACAAGGTATTTACCCTCTTAGCTACATGCCAGCAAGCAGACAGGGCCTTTCAAAGCCTGGAACAGAGACTCGCCTAACTGTTCATTAGCTAAGGGTTTGATTAGAGAAATGGAGGGCAGACTTCACTTGTGTCTGTGCATCAATTTCCAGGGTGTAAGAATTTTAAAAGAAAGAAAGAAAATTTTATGAAGAGGACAAATTGGAGCTTGTTGTCCTATGTTCTTTGCAAATCCCACAAGATTTACAAGAAAGAAATGCAAGCAGAATTCATTCAAGAAGTTCCAGATAAATCTCACTACCCAGTTTAGATATTTATGCAGTTCACAATCAAGCAACATCACAACAAGCTTACAGATTTTACCATCCAACCACTCTCTATATCTAACGTTCGCCACATCACGGATTGGTTGATAAAACAAGGGTCATAATTTGACTCTATTATTACAGCAAGAGCCATGTGATCCACTAAACAAAATTCATGACTATGGGACTCCCCTTTAATGTTTAATGTTTAATGTAGCAATAGCTGGATGATAAGGACATGTCTTGTGATGGAAGACCATTCTGTTTTTTTTTTAATAGTGCTATGACCACTGATGATCACTCTGCAAAAGCCATGGCTGACATGATTGCTTCTTGCACGCTGTCGGGCTCCAAGTATTGTTAATTCTGGGCAACTTACTGTAGTCCAAACCAAGCTCCTGATGGCGAGGAATACAGTCGATAACATCTCCATCCGAGCTCTGCAACGAACAAAAATTCAGACCCCTTTTATTCAGCCATTCCTCTATTGCCGTGAGAGTTCTTCTGTAATTATGCTTTTAATGGCGGGATTGTTAATGGCCCTCAAATTTTATTCATTGCTCTGCAACCAACAGAAATTCAGACCGTTTTTATTCAGCCATTCCTCTATTGCCTTGAGAGTTCTTCTGTAATTAAGCTTTTAATGGCGGGCTTGTTAATGGCCCTCAAATTGTATTCATTGTTTACTAATATAAACTATTATTTTATTGTATTCAAAGATGAATGGTATAGTTTTGGTGGATGACACTGATGTTTATATATATACAATAATTCAAGAATGAAATTAAACATGCTTTACTAGTTTCTACTTTCTAGAGGTTTAAAAATAACTGTTGATAAACTTGCTTATCCTTTTTTTTGTTATGAAGTAATTGATAAATATGTTTTTGTTTATTTCTTATGATAATTTGAAGTGATTTTTAACCTTATAGTTATTTACATATTTATTTACAGGCATTTGAGAAAATGGAGGAAAATAAACATGAATGGGATGTAGTTATGAAAGGCACTAAATATGTTTTTTACTGTTTAATTGGTGATTGTCGCGGCACCTTTACTCGGTCAAAATTATGTGGCCTCAATCACCATCGGACTGTCATACATAATATTCCTCCGATTCCCAAACGGCCAAGAGGGAGACAAAGAAATGAAAATGCTAAACGTAATACAAAAACACCTAGTAAGATCCAAAGACAGAACCAAAAGTTACAATACAATCTAGATGCAAGGTTGTGTCGTGCACGCAAGCAAGCATATACAAGATTTGTTCATGAAGAAATTATTTCTGCTGTAAGTATTTATTGGCATTTTTATGTGTGTGTGCGTGTTTTAATAACATGAATTTATTACTAAATTTATTGATTTTGTTGTAAGTATTTATTGGCATTTTTATGTGTGTGTGTGTGTTAATAACATGAATGTTACTAAATTTATTGATTTTGTTGTTTGCAGTCAGTTGCTATGGTTGATGAGCTAAATGATGCCTCAAGACATAAAATTAGTGAAAAAATGCATCGTTGGGATCAAAGCCTACCTCGTAGGCGTAAAGACACAGCAAAGCGCATAGAAATTGCTTTGCAACAAAAAGGAACATTAGGGATTTTTAATGACATGGAAGAAGAAGAGCTAAATGGGCATAGTCCTATCATAAACTCTGGGGAAACTAGTATCAACAATGAGTACACAGTTCAGTCTTTTTTCTTTTTTGCATGCATTTACTTTGAAGACATTTTAAGATAGATGATATAAATATATTTATTATTAGTTTTATACTAATTTCCCTTTGTTATTGATATGCATAGCCTAATCAACAAAATTCTATGGAGAGATCTCCATATAGTAACAAGTTGGAAACCCAAGAAACAAGTTGTGAACCATTGCGGCGTTCACCTAGATTTCAAGGGCTATTGGGGGGAGTATGTTTGGTTTCCATACTTATCTACATCACAACAACATTAGCATATCAAATTTTATATTAGAACTTCTATAATGATAAGAGGAAAACTAGATTTTTAATTTTCTAACTTCTTTTTATTATTGTTCATTATATGGAGTTATTTTTTTTATTTATACATTATTTCTTATTTATGGTGCAGGTTTTTCTTTTGAAGCCATTACAATCATTTGAAACCTCAAAACATGGTTATAGTTTTGGGAAGAATGTAAATGAAATTGATCAAGTATGCTTTTTTTTTATAGTTATTAACTTTTATATTTAATTTGGTTTGAGTTGCATACTTATATATACTTATGATGTTCTATCTAGAATCAAGAATATACATCTCCCCAAAGCCCTTTGCATAATATGGATGGTGAGCATGGGACACCTTTATTAGAAAACCATGAAAAAGCACATTCTCTTCAACCATTACGACGTTCTCCTAGATTTCAAGGAAATTTAGGAGAGGTAAGTTCTATACCCTATACCATGTCTCATAATAACATTAATATATAATTGATATTCTTTAGGATCTCTAGTTTTTCAATGCATTTCGTCTCCATATTTTCATTATATTATACCAATATTCATATTTATTGACTATGTTGTAACTTTTTGTAGAAGCCAAAAATGGAGAATGATTATGGTACGGTGAAAAGAACAAAAATTACACCAAAAGACTTGAAAGCACGTGGATTCAAGTCTTGAAAACAATACATCGAGCATATATGCTCGACAAGTATTGCTGCCACTAAACCTACTAGATTTGCTACTTTGAAGTCTAAAACAATGCACCATGTTTAGGTAATTTGGCTAAAAGTTAAAGGCTTTAATTAATGTTCTGTATAAATGTGGGTTTCCCCATTTTGTAATGAATATTATCTTTTTGAATGATAGACTAAATTTATTCTCAATAGAGAATGGTGGATTAGAGACTTGTGCTTTTATCACATTGAAAATTGCATGTGCATTTCATCTTGTCATCTTATGAATAATACTATTTAAAAGAGTTGCATATGAAGTTTACAATTTAATAAAAATGTGGAAAATGAAATTTTATAATATTAATAACATATAATAAAATTAAAACAATTCTATAATCTAATAATGATCAAAATTAATGTTATAAATTAAATTAAATTTTCAATTATTTTGAATTCTAAAGTGTTTAATAGCTTAAATTTATTATTAACAATTTGATGCAATGTTGAGAGTATAATGTGCTTTCAAATTTGTGAATGTAATTGACAAATATAAGAAGCTCACATGTAACTTTATCAATAAAGAATCATTATTGTGGAACATCCATACTCAATATTTTAAATATAAAAGTTCTTTACTAAAACTTATTAAAGAAAAATTTGCAAAGAAATAGAGATTCAAAAAAATATATCAAAGAAAAATTTGAAAAGAAATAGAGATTCAAAAAAATATATCAAAGAAAAATTTGCAAAGAAATAGAGATTCAAAATGGCTTTAGGAATCCTTGTCTAAGATAGCAAGAAAACATGAATGTTTACAAGACTTATTTAGCCAAAATAAAGCGATCTCCCAAGTTAACAATCTATGGCACCAATTGGAAATTTCTTTTTCCACCTTTTGAAGAAGCCAAATCCAATCATTGAATGAGTAACAATTTGAATTAAGAAAAAACCCAAATACTTAAAACACTAATATATTCAAATGAATTACTGTAATCTAAATATTTTAGGTATGTTGTATATTGAATGCAT
This sequence comes from Pseudotsuga menziesii, assembly GCA_001517045.1. Classification (NCBI taxonomy): domain Eukaryota; kingdom Viridiplantae; phylum Streptophyta; class Pinopsida; order Pinales; family Pinaceae; genus Pseudotsuga; species Pseudotsuga menziesii. The sequence goes on along the minus strand of LPNX010152159.1, from coordinate 5,783 downwards.
GTCTTATGAATATTAATATTTAAGGTTTAGTTGTCATTGTGAGAAATGTTGCAAGTGAGAGAGTTTGTGAGGAAAACTTATTTTTGTTAAGGGTGATGTAGGTGAGAGAATTTGTGAGAATTTTTTGTGTTAGAGGTGAAAGTAACACCTACAAATATAATAACTAAAATACATGATGAGATGGAAGTTTTACAAAATATATCTAGAGAGATTTGAAAATAAACTAGAAATCAAAGAAATAAATTGCATTATAGATTAGTTTATATAATTCAATGCAATTTATTAATTAAAAAATAAATGTGTGTATAATGATTATGATATATGAAATAATAATACCATCCCAACATAGAGTTTTATTTTTAAAATGGTTTCATTCTTAATTCCACATTAATTCTTTCATTAAACTAAATGAAAGTGAGAAATGCTATATAAGACTAATATCCATAAAGAAGAACATTTTGTATTGTTTTTAGTAGTTTTATTGTACTATATGTATGACAAAAGAGTTTAATATATCATAATTGTATTCTAGGTTAACAAATATCATAAATGTATTATCAAAATTATTATATACAAAATTAATTTAACATTAAATCAATGCAAACCACACCCTTAAGTCAACATTAAATAAGTGCAAATCACATCCTTAAGGCAAAAGGACTTATGAGCCCTATTCAGGATTATAGTCCTAGAAGAAACTCAATGTTGGATTCCTTACTTTTAAATTAAAAAAAGTCAATATTTTTTAGTATATAATGTACAATAGATGAACTCCAAAACTACTAACTACAAATATCTTCTTTTCTACTAATGAAATATGAGATAAATAAATAAAAGAAACCAAAAATAAATATTTCAAAACAAAAACATGACAAAGTATATATCAAAATTATGTATAATTGAATATGTAAACATTATAATAATAATTTAATTTAAAAAAACTAATTAAAAAACTATGCGCATTTATGAAAGGTGGAATGCGCATATATGGAAGCTCTCTTCCGTATATGCACGCTTCCTTTCGTATATGCGAAGCCAACATGTGCATATACAGAAGCTCTTCCGTATATGCGTTCTCTTCCGTATATGTGCAGGTTGGCTTCCATATATGCGCGCTCCCTTCCGTATATGCGAAGCCAACATGCGCATATATGGAAGAGAGTACGGACTCTCCGTACTCTCTTCCGTATATGCACGCGCTCTGATACGCATTCTGCCTTCTGTTTTGTACATGCGCATATACGGAAGCCAACAGGCGCATATACGGAAGAGAGCGTCCGTATATGCGCATGTTGTCTACTGTATATGCACATTTACGGAAGGCAGAATGCGCATATACGGAAGCTTTCTTCCATATATGCGCGCACACTTCTGTCTATGCGCATGTTGGCTTCCGTATATGCGCATTTACGGAAGGCGGAATGCGCATAAGAGTGCGTGCATATACAGAAGAGAGCTTCTATATATGCACGCTCTCTTCCATATATGCGCATAGAGCTTCCGTATATGCACGCTCTCTTCCATATATGAGCGCTCTCTTCCGTATATGCGCATTTATGAAAGGCGAAATGCGCATATATGGAAGCTCTCTTCTGTATATGCGCATTCTACCTTCCGCGTATGCGCATATACGGAAGGCAGAATGCACATATACGGAAGCTCTCTTCCATATATGCACACTTCTTTTCGTATATGCGAAGCCAACATGCGCATATACGGAATCTCTTCCGTATATGCGTTCTCTTCCGTATATGTGCAGGTTGGCTTCCATATACGTGCGCTCCCTTCCGTATATGTGAAGCCAACATGCGCATATACGAAAGAGAGTACGGACTCTCCATACTCTCTTCCGTATATGCACGCACTCTTATGCGCATTCTGCCTTCTGTTTTGTACATGCGCATATACGGAAGCCAACAGACGCATATACGGAAGAGAGCGTCCGTATATGCGCATGTTTTCTATTGTATATGCACATTTACAGAAGGCGGAATGCGCATATACGGAAGCTTTCTTCCATATATGCGCGCACTCTTCCGTATATGCGCATGTTGGCTTCCGTATATGCGTTCTCTTCAGTATATGTGTAGGTTGGCTTCCATATACGTGCGCTCCCTTCTGTATATGCGAAGCCAACATGCGCATATATGGAAGAGAGTACGGACTCTCCGTACTCTCTTCCGTATATGCACGCACTCTTATGCGCATTTTGCCTTCTATTTTGTACATGCGCATATACGGAAGCCAACAGACGCATATACGGAATAGAGCGTCCGTATATGCACATGTTGTCTAGTGTATATGCACATTTACAGAAGGCGGAATGCGCATATACGGAAGCTTTCTTCCATATATGTGCGCACTCTTTCGTATATGTGCATTTACGGAAGACGGAATGCGCATATACGGAAGCTCTCTTCCGTATATGCGCATTTTGGTTTCTGTAAATGCGCATATATGGAATCTCTCTTCCAATGCGCATATACGGAAGCTCTCTTCAGTATATGCGCATTCTGCCTTCCGTATATGCACATACACAGAAGTTAGAATGCGCATATACGGAAGAGAGAACGTATATACGGAAGCTCTCTTCCGTATATGCACATTCTACCTTCCTCGGAATGCACATATACGGAAGGCAGAAAGCGCATATACCGAAGCTTTCTTCTGTATATGCGCATTCTACCTTTCGTGTATGCACATATATGGAAGGCAGAATGTGCATATACGGAAGAGAGCTTCCGTATATGCACATTTTGGCTTCCATATATGCGTATTTTGGATTCTGTAAATGCGCATATACGGAAGCTCTCTTCCAATGTGCATATACGGAAGCCAACCTGCACATATACGGAAGAGTGCTTCCATATATGCACATGTTGGTATGCCAAATTGTGCACACCAAGCCTGGTTACCTTTAACATCTATGGTAATTTCCTAAAACATGGAAAACCATGGATCTTAATTCTAATTCAGTCAATTCAATTAATCATTTAAAATCCTTATTGGCAATCCTTGGTAATTTCCTAAAAAAAAACATGGATCTTAATTCTAGTTCAGTCAATTCAATCAATTATTTAAAATCCTTATTAGCAAATAAATTTCCAATTGCATGGGAAAGGAACTGGACATAGCATTTATAAAAAGTTGTGCTAAATGGGCAGAGAACGGAAATGAAAATGAAATATTCAATGGAGCTCCTTTCATACCTGGGAAAGCCAAGGTAGTGCACGCTAAGGTACAACCTCCGTGTGCAATTAGTTAGTGTGAAAAATATATTTCATAACTACCAACCCGTAAATCATTCATGGAAGCTCTCATAGAAACCCGAATGACGAGCCATCCTATTTCATTCTAGCACCCTACACTTCCGTTGTTAATGCAATTGACGCCACCATCTGCACGCCTCTGATAATACTCTAATCTCTTCGTCTGATTTCTCAGAGAAACATTCACAATGCACTATGAATTGAACATCCCTCAACCCTTGTGAAAACTAAATACCATGACTGCGAACTCTATTGTTTTTGATGGAGGAAGTAATTTTTGGTATTTCCCCAAAAGATCAATGCATAAAACAATAGTATGCAACCTTATACAATCTGTAAGTGATAATGTTTCAAGTCACAGGAGTATTATCTTCTTCTAGCATTCCCCTTCCACGTGCATGGGTTCTGGGTTCTCTCCGAGATGGCTTAACCTAGGTACTTCCACGTGGCCTTCAGAGCCATCCAACTCCAAGTATCACCTAAGATACCTACATTGCCACACACCCATTGTTATTTAATAACGTTGGGTTGGTTCCAGTTCTGTCAGAGAGGTGGGTATCCCACCTTCTATTCTTTCAGGAGATTTTAAATTTACATTAATGTAAATGTGCGTGTAGGTATGATGTGTTAAATAATCTAAAAGAAATAATCTCGAACATATTAAGGAAACAAAAATTATTTATTTATCCATTCTTAGTTAAACTTACCAATTGGTTTCTGTAAACTTAGCTGTAAATAAATATTTATGGTAGCCCCAATTCATGATTATGGTAGCCCATTCAGATCAATCATGATAGTAGCTAATTAAATGGATTTTGATTACTATCGGCGTTACCTAGCCGCTCTTTTGCGGCTGTGCTAGATTATATTATTCATCATTTTGAATAAAACAATTCAATATAATAATATGTTTTTATAATTATTATATTTGTTTTATAACATATATCCTAAGATATTTTTATACCATAAAGGCTCCTTTGTAATCTTGGTTTTGATTAAATGGAAACACGACATAACTACTTTTAGAAAAAGATTTCATAGTGATGAAATATGAGATCATAGCGTTTCCTAAAGAATTTTGTGTTACCCCAAACCTTTTAATTATTATCGATCCATTAAAGTATCAACAAACATGAAAGTAGGGTAATACTTTAATAAGACATGTATTAGCGTCACCAATGAAGTAGCATTTTTTATTTTTTATATTAGAATGGTTTATACTACATAGAAAAAGATTTTTTTTGTGTGTAAGATGTGTTACCTTGTATTATGTGTTAAAAGGACATGTAAATGTGATATTATTATCATTGTTATATTTGTGAGTGTAGGTTTTCATGTAAAGTTTGAGTAAGTTTTACTTGGTTCCTTAAAGATGAATGAAATGTTTACTCTAAATATTGGTTTCAACATTTTTCTACAAAATGTATGATAATTTAAATATAATTTTTAGAATTGAGAAAAGTAATTTAATAAATAAAAATATGAAAATTTTGATAAAATATAAAATTAAAAAAAAATAAAATATATATTTTAAAAAATGTTTGAATATTCATAAAATTTTAAATTTTCAAAAAGTTTAATAAATTTTTTTATCCATTTCTAACATCTTCAAAATTCTCAAACATGCAAATCTTTTTAAATGGCTATTCTAATAAATGTGTGAAAGTTGTTTTTTTTAACATAAATATGATTGAAGTTTGTTAAAATTTGGTTGATATTTTTAATCAGTATGACTAATTTAAAACCTTAAACCAGGTATGTCTAAATATTTGAGAAATTGATTCTATAATATAAAATTTTGATATATTATTAATAATCATCAAATATTTAGACAATTAATTGTGAATATACTCTAATTTTAACATGGTGTAATTTGGATGTATTTTTTTTTATAATTTACCAAGTAATATATTTTTTTGTCAAAATGGAGATAGATAGTAAAGAAAATTATGGTTGATATTATCAACAAATAGTGTTGACTTATCATGGTTACTTAAAAAAACCGCACTATCTGAAATAATCCACTAATAGTTTGGAAGAAAACCTACCATACCTCAAATAATCCACTAATAGTTTATAAAGAAGTAAACTTTCATTAGTAAAAAATATTTTTGAATTTTTTTTTAAGTTCTTGAACCTTTTGATAGTTTTGGATTGTTTTTTAAAATCTTGAACTGTTGTGATACAAAGAATGTTACATTAATATGTAAATTTTTTTCAAATTTGAGTAAAGATAACATATGGTTTACTAATAATTTACTAAATAATATTTATTTTTTTCAAAATGGAAAATAGATAGTAAGGAAAATTATCATTGATATTATCAACAAATAGTGTTGACTCATCATTGTTACTTAAGAGAAACTACACTATCTGAAATAATCCACTAATAGTTTGGAAGAAAAGCTACACCACCTAAAATAATCCACTAATAGTTTGGAAGAAAAACTACACTACCTGAAATAATTCACTAATAATTTGTAAAGGAATAGATTTTCACTTTGTAAAGAAATA
>LPNX010152125.1:5303-20886 GCA_001517045.1 Pseudotsuga menziesii | reverse complement strand
CAAATTTTATAAATTTATAAAAAAAAAATTTAAATTCCATTTAAATTGAAAAATGTTACCTCTTTGCTTCGACATTGTGATGAGGATGGGTTGCTTTGGGGCGATGGTCGCTGTTCCTCGGTCGAGTTCGTTGTCCCTCGGTTGAGCTCTGTCCCTCGGTCGAGTGATTGAAAATGACAATTGGGGCCCCCGCGGCCCCTTTTTATAATTTTTTTTGAAAAAAGGTACATCGGTCAAGGTATGTACCTCGACCGAGGTCCATACCTCGGTCGAGGGATTTATAAAACCTCGGTCGAGGTATTAATACCTCGGTTGAGGGATTTATAAAACCTCGGTCGAGGTAGTAATACCTCGGTCGAGGGTTTAACAAGCCCTCGACCGAGGTACGTTTTTTTGTTTTTGGCAAGATGCGCTTGCCAAAAAGTGTTACCCAGGTCTGTGGATTCACCCTATTTGAATTCTTCATAGAGTTAAGCTATTGCTTGACATTGTTATTGTAACCATTTTTTTGTTTATTGAATATATAGAGAGGAAACCATTCCGGTTTCGATTAACACCATTTCATGAGTATTTGTTGATTATTCTTTCATGAGATTGATTCTTAGTTCCTAGATCATGTGCAAGAATTAATAGCATAGGCCGCGCATCCTAGATGCAGGCACATTTGGCATACATGTTGACAAGATTGCTTTGCAGAAAAATATCCATCTAAATTCTAGATATGATCATGTGGGCATGGACACATTTTCCCTCTGCTACATATTTTTCTTTGGCACATCTTTCCAAAACATGGCCATACATATCCAAATCCACCCAAGATCCTCGTTGGTTCCACATATGCAAATCTTCAAGTGCTCATCCCTATTTGCAAAGCTTAATCACCTCTTCTAATATCATCTTCACTTTTCCTTTGGAACGTGTGAGGAATGTCGATGTGCAAAAACCAATGACCTTTGCAAATAGATGGCATTGGAGGAAGGTAGCCATGCTTTTCTCAGGATGAAAGATCAAAATGCATATGGGTATGAGTGCATAGGCTGGAGATTGTGATAATTGTGAATGTAAAGTGGAAGCAGTAACTCCTACAGCATTGAGACCTGGAAAAATCCATAACAACTGGTTATTGATTGGAGTGATGAATGAGAAAGATGAGTTTCTTGAAGATGACTGGCCCTTTTTCACAAATCCTTCAAGAAAAATAGCTTGGATTCAATGGATTGATCCTGAACCACTGATCACTCTGAGATCTTGAACTGGCCTATCGACTGCAAAAATAGGGTAACGAGTGCTAAAACATGGGATCAGGGGTCGAACATAACCTTCAACCAACAAATCCGAAGTTTACGTATTTTTTGGCCATGCATTGGATGCATTTGGTAAGTCTACTCCGTCGGTTACGTGGACGAGGCACATTTGTGAGGTTGGTTCTCGAGGGGTTGTAGGGCCCTCATCTGTAGTTGTTGGCATCCCGTCCCGAGGAGGATTTCGGTAACCAATCGGATTCCATGATTTGGCCGAGAAGCGATGACCAGAGATGGAATTTGACATGCATTTTCCCGTTCTTGGACATTTTTCCCGTCGAATAAGGGAAGAATTTGGGTGAACCCGTTTTGTCATACGATTGAATTTTTTCATAAAAAGTTGGTTTGACAATCTATAATATTATGAAAACGTCATTATATTCATTATAATATATAAGACTAGAGGTTGGGTTGGGGCCACGACCAAGCTAAGAGCCTACCATGTTGCCAACATGGAGTCTATGTGTTAGGTGAATGGCATTGAATATTATTACTAGCTTGTACATATTTACTAGCAAGTATATATTTATGAAATTTTTTATTACTAACAACTATATATTTAGGAAAAATGTTATGAATAAGTGAGAGGTACATAAATAGGGAAAACTTTCAATGAATGGGAATGCTAAACCACAAAACTTAAAGAAAAAATAGTATGACAAATAAGATTCTAGTAAAATTCCAACACTAGTGGCAACCGCCATGAGAAAACACCAATTTCCTTTTTTGTTTTATTTATTACACCAAAGGAAAAGTTGATTCATATGACTTTTATATAACATGAAAATAAAGTTAATCATATGATTTGTGAAAATATTTAATTATAAAGTTTATTCTATTGATGAGTTTTTTTATTAAATGTTTTATGTAGAAAATAATTAATTTATTTAATTTTTAAATGATTAAAAATAATTAATCTTAATAAATACATATTTTTAATATGATAAATTTAGATTAAAAAAGAAAGAATAAAATGATTTTATAAATTCAGATTTTTGAAAAAAATAACAAAAATCCAATTCTGCTTCCCCTTCAGAATCATTATGAATGACCATCTTCAACATAAAATATATTAATTAAAAACAATATTACAAAATGTATTTATTATCATTTTATTCACTCACTCAAACATGAAAGTTAAAGTCAACAAAGGAAATTGATAGTCAACAAAGTTAAGTACTAACTCCCCATGTGGAATCTGTCTTATCGCTCCAGTCAGGCTTTTGGAAGTACATTTTCATGGCCGACAAAGAAGGAATGGCAGACAACATGGATAGACTGCACAAGTCACTTTACTTTTACCATGGAAATTACTAATTCCTTGCTACATGGAGCGCTACCATACCTGCCACCCACGCAATGAGACAAGATAAGCTTAGCTAAATGGCCGGAACTGATAAGATAACATAATATAAGATTATAAAGTAGAATGATAATCTACAACCTGGAGACTGGACAAACGAAATTCATGGACCATTCTGGATCTTGAAATGATCCAACACAGTCTTCTTTATCAATCCCTGACTCCAGAAAACTCCAAGGAATTTGTTAAACGTATGTCCTCTGTATTGAGCAGGATGCTCTTCATTAACCATGGATGGTGCAGGAGCAATAAAGGCATCCACTGAAGGACTGTAAAATGTAGGAATTGATATACATGCAGTTGACGCGTTTGTTACAGCTCGATGCTCAACACTCCTCAATCTCCCATTGCTTATAACCTTTAGATTTGTATTCAAATCCAACGAGAAACACAATAATTATAATTAAAACAATCTGCAAGTTTTACTAAGGAATGAAAACTATCCGCCTAGGGTTTACTAACCTGCAATTGATCTCCCAAATTGACAACAAATGCATTAGCTACAGGTTCTACAGCAACCCACTTTCCATTTTTCAGTACTTGCAGACCACTTACATCGCCTTGCATTAAAACAGTGATGCCGCCTCCGTCTGAATGGCCTGGTATACCAAGGGTAAGATCTGGATTTGGGCATGGAGGATAGTAGTTTATAGCCATCAATTGGTCGTGTTTTCCAAAAATTCTATCCAAGTAATCAGAGTCCAGCTCTAGAGCTTCTGAAACGGCTGCCAACAGCCTTAAACACAGTTTTCTCATCTCCGTAGAGTACTTGCCAGCAATCTTTCTGTAAAAAAAATAAAGCATAAGAAAAACAAGTTACAGGACATTTCTGACGATTTGTATCTAAAAGTTTGTTGCGTCGTACCGACCTGTAGGCTGCAGGTTTTTCAGGCCAAGAAGCGATGACTTCCTCTAAAGGATGACAAGGATGCCTGAGATAGTAAATAGAATATAATAGAATATAGAATATAGGATGCCTGAGATGTTCCGACAGAGTAAATAGAATATTTGTTTGGTAATTTGATGGTTGAACACCATTAAATGTTATTGTATTTTCCATTTCAAAACACGAGCTCATTCATAGTTTGATATTCATTTGTTTCTCCTCTTTCCATATTATTAACAATCTTAAACCAAGTCAAAGAATAGTAGATAAAGAAGTGGTCTAGAAACACAACGTTCGTCGTCAACTTGTCCTTGTCTTTATAATTATAAAAAGTATGAACATCTTATAAGAAAATTTTAAGTTTTATTTTTTTAAACTGATGAAACGAAGTCCGTGCGAAGAAAATCAGCTATTTTTCTGTACGTAAGACAAAGTGGGTGACTTTGTCAAGCTATCAATTCCAAGCGATGCACGACAGATTTATGGCAAAGATTTTCTTCGAGATATATATATGACGGAGCAGTATAAGCGTTCACCAAATCGCCCCCGACTCGCCGGAATCCGGCAGATCAATTTTGGTGTAAATCATACTTTCGAGGAATTAAATCGTAATTTTAATCATTTGGGTAGTTTAAAATGCCCGATTTAGTTTAGATTGAGCTAATAAGATTAGCAGAATTCCAAAATAATGAAATAAACAATTTCACAGCAAACATTTGACTGATTTTAATAAAAAATCGGCCGGAAAAACGGGGCGATTTGGTGGCTGTTTATCCTACGCGATATATCACTTTTGCAAACAGTATCCAATAATATCGACTTTCTCCTTTCTCCTAAATTCAATGAAAACTTCCATTTTCAATGATGTTTAGCACGTTATTTGAAGAATAAAATAAAAGGAAAATGATCGTTTGTTTTTTATTGGAAGAATGAAATAAGAGATTTTATTTTTTTTAATAAACTTATCCATATTATTAAAAAATTAAAAATGACTAAAGTTTTGTTCGTATTATTAAGTAAAAGTCCTTAAGTTTTGTTTGTATTATTAACAAGAGCTGCCAGGTGGCAATGTCCTTGACATTGCATCTTTGATAGCTAGTGGGTTGCAATTGATTATGAAAAAAATTAACACTCAAGAAAAATAGATTAAATTTTGTTATAGCTTACTTAAAACTCAATAAAAGTAGAATAAATGATGGTATAGCCTACTTAGTCATCCTTTTGAGGATGATAGAGATTAGACTACTTAGAAGACTCTAGACTCAAGTTCTATTTCAATGGATCCAAAGTGAGGATGAGCTTTGCCACCTTTGCAAGAATGACTACTACATCTCAAATAGGCCATGAAAGACATAAAGATAAACCTAAATATAGAGTGAGGATGAACCATTTTTTATTAGCTAGATGATAAATTGTTGATGCTTGTTGGGTGGTTAAGATAATTCCTTGAGTATAGTATCTGAGTTCGAAACCAATTTCTCCTTCTAAAATGGTACCCACCTGTCTCTTGGAGTTACACTTCTGGGCTTGAAAAGTAACTTATCCTCTAAAGGAAGGGTAGAAAGAAAAAATAAAGACAATGAAAGTGAGGGCATGACTCCATATTTGAATAATGCTAAGCCAATATAAGAAAAAGAAGAAATTGAAAGCAAGCAAAACCTTCCTCATTGAATCATTGAAGGAAAACTCACCACCTACCCTTCAATCAAATCTAAAAGTTTTAGTAAAGTAAGACAACAATTTCCATTATTACATATATCATACTAACCACTTATGCAAGCATACACCTATCTTAGAAAAACCTATTAATAAAAGGTAATAACTTTTTGAAATTTTTTTTTCTATCATGAAAATAAGTTCGAGTGAATTATTTGCCTATTCTTTGAAACGGTTTCTTAAGATTTTCAATAGTATTTTGACACGAAGGCATATGCCCGTCAAATTCCAAGCCTTCCTCAATAACTTGAGTTAAAATGAAAAATTCATTACATGAAATAGACATTACATAAATTATTTTAACACACTTATCAAATATAAAAACCATATGGACTTTATGTAACAATTATATATATATATATATATATATATATATATATTTAAAAAAAAAACACACTTTCCTAAAAATTTGTTAAACATTTTACTATACCATTAAGTAATCAAAATTAACATAAAACTATAAAATTTTAAAAAAAATCGGTGGCTTTTTTTTGTGTCATTCATGACAGTTGAGGGTAGATGGCCAATGTGAACATAAACTGGTGAAAATGAAATCGTTATTAAAGCTAGAAGAGAAGTCGTGTCGACCCCATCTCACTCAATCTAATCAATTTGGAAAAATAAAAAAAATATAAGTGAAGGCATTACAAACAATGCCAATGTTACACCTGGATGACATTAAAACAATGGTGCGGGGAAGAAATTCACCATAAGTAATCAATATATGGAGAGATTATGTACAAATACTTTGCTTTGTTGCTGTTATAATTGCAATTGCATAAGTGCCTACTTTGGAATTTGTGAGTTTTAGTCTGCAAAATTATATCAAATGGCAAGCTCAACCATGGTTCAAGGGTTTGCAGAGCGTTATTTGATACCCCGATAGGTAACCAACAATATCCTTCTTATACTATAATTTAGTGAGACCCTGTACATGTGGTTCACCAAACTGTATTATGTCGATCTACTCGGTTCAAGTATGGAGATAGTTTTTCAATTGATCATACTTTAGTGCATCGAATTTAACAGTATTTTATTTCACATATTGGCATTGGAAGTTATATAGACTATTATTGCAGAATGATTTCTGTTGATATTACTTGTCATATTGGTACAAATTTAATAGCATAAATGCTGTAGATGGTTTTGGTTATGGGGTTTCATGCACTACAATAATTTTTATTTTATATTAAATGAAAAGAAATGTAAGTTAATTGTTGTATATATATATGAAAAGAATTATTAATTATACATTTAGAACATTTTGAAAATGATTGTACTTATGTGTTTTATTTCTATGGAGAAGGAAGGTAAATTATATATTTTTTCATATTTTGAAAAGAAACATAAATTATGTATCTATTAAATATTAAGATAAGAATTGCGAATTATATATTAATAAAAAGAAGGGTAATTTTTTACTTTATTCCTTTTGAAAATAATGGTAAACTAGATACTTATTACATATTGAAATGCATTGCAATTATAAGTTTACCCATATAGAGAAGAAATATAAATTACCTATATTGTTAATGTTGAAAGCATGTCATTCTATTTATACGTTATATTGAGTGCATTATGGATACAAAAGGTTTTGCATTTGATATTTATAGACTCTTAGAAAAGATATGAACCCTTCGTATATTAGAAGAAAACATCGTTCATATATGGAGGATGTTGGTGTTTCCATTGATCCCTAACTCTATCAATTTAAAAGTAAATCAAGAAAATGCCAAACAATAAACCATAGGAAAATGAGAGAAAAACATGATCAATGCTTTTATGTGTCCACCCTTTTTAATTTAAAAAGAAAATGTTGCTTCATTTTATGGTATCGACGCAACAAAAGTGGAGTGTCTCGGCGTCTGCATTTAATCCATTTGTAATAAGGAAAAAATGCTTGCTTCTCGATAACATCCAACATCCAGAACACAAATCCAGTTGTTCTTCTAATCTGTGTAAGCTCCCGTGTCCGTTCAGCAGGGCCGGCGGTTCATCTTCTATCCAGCGGCTCCTCAAACGGTTCGTTTGGTTTAGAAAACGTTTCTTGGGAGCTTTTGGAGTGGTCCATCTTCCTGATTTGTGGAACATACGACACATAGCCTTGAGAAGCTTGATGGGAGCTTGGCTATTTAAAACCCCTGTTGGTCCCCAAGCTCACTACCTCAAACCCCTTCAGTTTTATACCATCAGAGAGAGGAAGCAGAGCTTGGAAGAACAGTGCAGGAAGCTGAAGTCCTTGTGGAACAGGGAGATCTTCTATAGCAATACTAGTTGCATCAATGGCTGGAGGTATGATCTTGATGGGCATTCCTATTTCGATTCGGTTCTATAGTTTAATTCCGCATTTGTGCAGAATCAGAATTTTTGGCTAACAATTAGTATCAGAGCGACTTGTTATCTCTGCCTTGATGTTTGGATATTGCACATTGCTTAAATCATTTTATTTCTGTGTTATCCGGAGGGATTCTTCCTTTATATTTTGCAGCTGTGCATTTCCTATTTTTCTTTCCTGTGCGCCCCATGGCTTTTGATATACATTTGGCTGTGCATGACCATGGTTTAAGATAGGTGTTTCCCCCTGAATATTTTTCAATGTATATGTCTGCATATAACTCATGCGTTCTCCCTCTAGATATTTTAATACATGTATGGCTGCATATATTACATATGTGTTTCCTGGATATAGGGCTGCATGTATTACATAACATTTATTTGATGCGCGTCCTATGAATTGTTGTGTGTGCGTCCCTTCTGTTATGAAATATGCATCCCTACTGTTTTATTAAAGGACATCTCTCTTGTTTTGTGCACTATGTCCCTCTAGAATAGAGAGATATAGTTTACATTGCACCTCTAGAATAGAGAGATATAGTTTACATTGCATTGCTTTGCGTTCATTTTTATTATCCGGTTGTACATTGGCCCTTATTTGATGTTGTTTAACTAAGTGCGTTAAAACCCACGAAGTTTGCAAGTCCTAGTTAATGTGTAGTCACTGGTTTGTGTATTTGAAAGCTTTTCAGTTTTAGATATCATTTATGCTTAAATGAAGTTGAATTCTTGCTCAGATGTAGACAACCCTTTATTTTGATGTATTGGCTGTTCAATATTGTTTCTGTCAGAGGGTGTTGTAATTTTTATGTAGACAACCCTTTCTTTTCATGTATTGGCTATTCAATATTGTTTTATCTGATGTCAGGGATTACTTAGTCTCTAGAATATTCTGATCAAAACATGGATTATAAGTTTTTTCAAATTGAAGTTTTTATTTGAGGATATTCATTGCAAAGAAGTTCAATAACTATTCTTTTCTTTTTATAGCTCCTTTTGTTGTTTTGTAGAGGGCACTCTTCCATGTTGCCATATTACTGACACTTAAGAGTTTTCATATTGCGTGTCATCTAAGTTTCACATTAATGTAAGAACTAAAATGATCATAAGTGCTGGAGTTTGCTTATGACTTTATGCTGGTAGTGTTTTTACAAAGCTGCAATATAGGTAATGCTTGTAAACTGTAGCTAATGTATTTGCCCAAAAAATTTTGGGTCACCGACATTATTTTTAGTGGCAGGAAAAATTACATGGATTTCAAAGTCTCCAAGGCTGGATTTTATTTTTATTGAAGCTATTTTGTACATTGTTGAAGCTGCCGGTCTCATTCAGATTTGTTCATTTGAAGCCTGTGAACAAAAATAATCTCTAGTGTTCTACATGATATTTAATTAGAGAATAGCCACATCATCTCTAATTAATTAATATTATAAAGAAAGTTTAGACATTAATTGTAATTAATTATACTAAATATAATAAATTTTATCCCATAGGAATTTTTATTATATTTATGTAATTAATTAGGATAAAATATTAAATTATTCATAACTTACCCACAGGAATTTGGAATCAATAGTTTTATCATAAAGATTATTTTGAATCTGCTTGTATTAAAAATTTAGCCCACAGGCAACTTTTATGTCATTAGATTCAATCTTAAAGCATGAATTTACATTGGTAAAACATGACATTTTTTTTTAACTGGTCTCAATTTTAACGTAAGCATGTGATCTCTATTTTTTATGTAGTTGTACAACCTGCAAATTTCTCTGAAATTCGTTGTGATATCGCTGAACTTAAGGGAGACAACTATAAGGTCTGGAAGGAGAGAATTCTCCTTCATTTGGGATGGATGGACATAGATTATGCTACCAGGAAAGATGAACCACCAACACTCACCAATACCAGCACTGCAGCGGACATCACGCTTCATGAGCGATGGGAGTGATCTAATCATTTGAGCACGATGTTCATTAAGACTAAAATTTCAGCTGGTATTCGTGGTTCAGTTGATCAGTATGAAAGGGTCCAAGATTTGCTGAAATCCATTGATGATCAATTTGTCACTTCATACAAGGCACTAGCAAGCACCCTAATCATGAAGTTCTCATCCCTAAGGCTCACCAGTGTGAAAGGTGTGCGCGAGCACATCATGCAAATGAGGGACACTGTGGCTCAATTGAAGAAACTCGAGGTTGATATATCAGAGTCTTTCCTGGTGCACTACAACCTGAACACCCTTCCGCACCAATATGGACCTTTCAAAATCTCATACAACACACATAAGGATAAATGGTCAATAAATGAACTCATGACCATGTGTGTTCAAGAGGAAGAAAGACTGGTGATGGAACTGGGAGGAAGTGCAATGCTGGCAACGCACAGGAAGGGAAAATCTCAAGCCATTAAGAAATGGAAAGGTAAAATACCTCCCCAAACTGATATTAAGAAAGTTTCCAAGTGTTTCTTCTGTAAAAAGAAGGGACACATGAAGAAGGAATGCGAAAAATTTCAGAAATGGCTTGCGGACAAAGGTAATGCAATCTCATTTGTTTGTTATGAATCTAATATGGTCAATGTCAATATTAACACATGGTGGATTGATTTTGGATCAACAATTCACATTTTGAATTCCTTGCAGGGTTTGCAAAACCTAAGGAAGCCAGTGGGAAGTGAGCAATGCATCTTATCAGGAAACAAGATGGGCTCGCATGTGGAAGCTATAGGAACATGCTATTTAACTTTAAGCAGTGGCTTTGTTTTAGAATTAGAGAAGGTCTTTTATGTTCCAAGTTTCTCTAGATTTCAGTTTCAAGACTTGTACCTTTTGGATATTCCTTTAACTTTTCAGAAACATCTCTCAGTTTATTTTATAAATCTGATTATGTAGGGAATGGTATTTTGTCTGATGATCTTTACTGCATTAATTTACAAAACAATGTCACTTATGATTCAATGCATGTTCACACTGGCACTAAAAGATGTGTTATTAATGAAGATTCCTCTAAATTATGGCACCGGAGGTTAGGTCATATCTCCATAGACAGAATTAAAAAATTGGTAAATGAAGGAATAATTAATACTCTGGATTTCACTGATTTTGAGACTTGTGTGGATTGTATAAAAGGAAAGCAGACCAACAAGTCAAAGAAAGGTGCCAATAGGAGTTCGGACATATTAGAAATCATACATACTGATATATGTAGTCCAGAGATGGACTTACATGGTCAGAGATACTTCATCTCTTTTATAGATGATTACTCACGATATATGTATCTCTACATGCTTCATAAAAAGGATGAAGCATTAGATGCCTTTAAGATATTTAAGGATGAAGTAGAGAAACAATCCGGCAAGCAAATTAAGATCATGAGATCAGATAGAGGTGGAGAATATTATGGTAGATACAAAGAAGATGGACAAGCACCCGAGCCATTCGCTAAATTTCTTCAAGAGCATGGGATTGTTTCCCAATACACCATGCCTAATTCACCCGACTAGAATGGTGTAGCAGAAAGAAGAAATCGAAATTTATTGGACATGGTGCGGAGTACGCTTAGCAGCTCCAATCTTCCTAAATCCTTGTGGACTGAAGCACTTAAGATGGCAGTGTATATATTAAACTGAGTTCCAACCAAGGCCGTTCCTAAAATGCCATTTGAGTTATTGAAAGGTTGGAAACTGAGTTTGCGACATATGCGCGTTTGGGGATGCCCGTCTGAGGTGAGAATATATAATCCACAAGAAAAGAAGCTGGACCCAAGGACCATTAGTGGGTATTTCATTGGATATGATAAAAGGTCTAAAGGTTACATATTTTATTGTCCATCTCACAGCACGAGGATTGTGGAATCAAGAAATACAAAATTTCTTGAAAATGACTTGATCAGTGGGAGCGATCTAACCAGGAACATAGTTTCCAAGAAGGATCATTCATAATCTCAACCTTCCACCTCAAGTGATAGATTGGTTATTGTTCACATCACCCCTCAAGTACAAACTGGTGTTGAACAACCAATTGTTGAAGTTCCACAAGCTACTGACGGCATTCTAGTAGATCAGGTAGTTCAAGAGTTTCCAAGAACTTTTGAACAACGAGTTGAACCACATACTTCTCAAGAAGATAGTGATACAACATTAAGAAGATCTACTAGACCAAGGAGATCAGCAATTCCTGATGATTATGTTGTGTATCTACAAGAATCTGACTTTAACGTTGGAGCCGAAAATGATCCTGAGTCCTTTTCACTAGCCATGAATTGAAAAGAATCAGAATTATGGTACGATGCCATGAAGGAAGAGATGAATTCTATAAAGAGTAACAAAGTCTGGGACCTTGTTGAGTTTCCTGATGGTGCAAAAGCCATTGGATGTAAATGGGTCTTTAAGACAAAGAAAGACTCATTGGGCAACATTGAGAGATACAAGGCTAGACTTGTTGCTAAAGGATTCACTCAGAAAGAAGGAATCGACTACACGGAGACTTTCTCTCCTGTATCTATGAAAGATTCCTTGCATGTTATTATGGCATTAGTAGCCCATTTCGACTTGGAGTTGCATCAAATGGATGTGAAAATGGCTTTTCAAAATGGAGATATAGAGGAGGAGGTTTACATGAAACAACCTGAAGGATTCCCCTCTAGTGATGGTGAGCAATTGGTTTGCAAGCTCAAGAAATCCTTATACGGTTTAAAACAAGCATCCCGCCAATGGTATTTGAAATTCCATAATATAATTTCTTCTTTTGGTTTTGAAGAAAACATTATGGATCAATGTATATATCTGAAAGTTAGTGGGAGTAAAATTTGTTTTCTTGTTTTATATGTGGATGACATTTTGCTAGCAACCAATGATAAGGGTATGCTACATGAAGTGAAACAATTCCTCTCTAAAAATTTCGATATGAAGGATATGGGTGAGGCATCTTATGTCATTGGCATTAAGATCCATAGAGACATATTTCGAGGCCTCTTAGGTCTGCCTCAGGAAACCTATATTAATAAAATTTTAGAGAGATTTCAGATGAAGGATTGTTCGCCAAGTATAGCTCCCATTGTGAAGGGTGATAGGTTCAATTTGAACCAATGCCCGAAGAACGACCTTGAAAGGGAACAAATGAAGAACATTCCATATGCTTCTGCTGTCGGAAGCCTAATGTATGCTCAGGTCTGCACAAGACCTGACATTGCATTTGTTGTAGGAATGTTGGGATGATATCAGAGTAATCCAGGTATAGACCACTGGAGAGATGCAAAGAAAGTAATGAGGTATCTTCAAGGAACTAAAGACTACATGCTTATGTATAGACGGACGGACAATTTGGAAGTAATTGGCTACTCAGATTCAGACTTTGCTGGATGTGTTGATTCACACAAATCAACATCAGGATACATTTTTATGATGGCCGGTGGAGCCGTATCATGGAGGAGTGCCAAGCAGACCTTGATTGCCACTTCCACTATCGAAGCCGAGTTCGTCTCCTGTTTTTTAGGCTACTTCACATGGTGTATGGCTTAAGAGTTTCATTTATGGGCTTAGAATTATGGATTCTATCTCTAAGCCATTGAGAATGTATTGCGACAATTGAGCTGCTATTTTTATGGCTATGTTGCATCTGCAACAATTTCCCAAAATTCTAAAAAAAATTGGACCCTCCTTTACTTTGAATTAGTCAGTTCTTTTCTTGATTTCAGCCTATTGATTTTTGGCCTATGGATTTTAAAGCGTCTTCCGGCACTTTGGGTTACTGTCAATCGATTGGTGTTTGCTCATTTCAATGCTTTAAAGATTCCCATCCTTAGTTTAATTCGTCATCGTCTTGCATATCTCTCGAAGCCTTGTTCAATCGGGAGTTAAGTCTTTGTCCTCTTTGCCATTGTGGGCAGATATTTGATCCTACCCTCCGACGTTGCGTTGCGTTTCCGGGTGTGGACTGTCCTTTTCGCTCCGACCGTTGCGCGTGAGTTTTCATTCTTTGACGTTTCGGGCGGGTTTGGATTCTTCGTCAGAGGGACTTGAAGTCTCCCTCGTCCGATGCTGCGGACAAATCTCCTTTCCAGGCATCCACCATTGCGGATCACTTCAGACTTAGACTTTCATCGGCGCTCCGATGTGTGTTTTGTTTTTTTCCGGCTTTGTAGCGGAGCGCTTGGCCATCGTTTGCTCCTCCGTTGCGGACAGCATCGTGCTCCGAGCATCCGCCGTTGTGGAGGGGTTCGGATTCTTGGTCATCCGATCAAGGTATCCGCCGACGCCCAACTGTCATTTTGTTCATGTGTTATATTTAGCCGGGCGGGTGAATTAGTACCGGGGATTGTCCGTCATTGCGAAGGGACTGAAGCTCTATTCGCTCGACGCAACTTTCATTCCCCGTCCGATTTAAAGCTCCCGCACGTGCGACTTTTTATATTTATACGGAGCGATAGTTCAGAGTTTGTATTGTTTTGTTTTATTGTCGAGCACTGTCGCGGTGAGTTGAGCTGTCGATCTTGGGAGTGCGTGAAGATCTAGCTGTC
Organism: Pseudotsuga menziesii; assembly: GCA_001517045.1. Taxonomy (NCBI): domain Eukaryota; kingdom Viridiplantae; phylum Streptophyta; class Pinopsida; order Pinales; family Pinaceae; genus Pseudotsuga; species Pseudotsuga menziesii. The sequence continues at coordinate 6,771 of LPNX010152125.1, read as the reverse complement.
GTGTACCAGCTTCTAGGTGGCGAGGGTAGAATTCCAACCGTCATCAGCTTGCTTGTTTCACTGGATTGCCAGGTAGGTTTATCCCGTTTTGTTTTCCCATTACATTTGAGTGGGTTTTTGTTTTTTTTTACCGTGGTTTGGGGTCCCCGGCGTTTTCCCTCGTCCAGCTAGGATTTAAGCTTGTTCAAGTGGGTTTGATATTGACCTTGGGTAAGGGGGGCGTTTTTTAACCATTTAAGCCGTTTACTTTTCGCCTTTAGTCGCTGCATCGCGCGCACAAGAGTTGAAGGGTTTAGGCGCAGATGGTCGTTACGCCGTCTGCACCAAACCTTGCTACGCGGCCATGATAGACAGGGGGTGGTCGGATTTTGGGCACTGTAGTGGGGGTTTGACAGTTTATTGATTTCTGTGGTGCTTTCCCAGCCTGTAAACCCTAGCCGTTTCGCTTTCGCGTTTTTCCGCAGCCTCGACGAGGCGGAAGGTCGAACCTGCATTTGGCCGAGAGGAATAGGTTTTTGAAGGGGATTTTTACAGTCAGCAGTGTCTCCTTCGCGGTCAAACCTAGCCTGTGTTATTTGCGCCATCCTTCGCGACCCTTTTGTGTTTTGTCGCCTAAAACCCTAGTAGGGTAGAAGGGGCGTGTCGCTGATTACACTGCGTTTATTGGGGATAGCGTGGTCGTGTGTTGATGAGGATACCTTGTGCAGAAATATGGTTACTTCCCTCCGAGGAGGGTGAAATGTGCTATCAGCTTAATGTAATTTTTTCGCTGCCAGTCGCATGCGCCCCCTTTGTGATATGTCTGCTGGGCTGTAGGTCTGAAGTGTTGATGGGCACAAGCTTGATGCTTTTAATTCTTCTCTGTGTGTGCTAGGCAGTAGAATGATAATTGAATGCTGCACCTGCATATAATTTACAATGTTTTTGCTTCAATGTATTGCTATCATGAGGAAGTGGCAGGTCACATAATAGTGTAGGTTTAATCCTGGCATAAGTATGATTGATAGGCTTGCTCATATAGATCGGATCATAAGATAGTGCACCCATAGTCTCAAGGCATTATAAGGTTGAACAACATATGTATTTGTTGCATTGAAAATTACCATACTTTGCATAAGATAAGGGCACATTGCACAATACTGCACGCTAGTTTGATTGTTCAGTATGAGAGACTTATGATTTGATTTTATGGACTGGTCACAATTATGATACACTTGAGAAAGGATATATCGCTGCACAATGTTCACAAATTCAAACTCCTTAAATGTCATAATGTTTTTACATTGCAGGAATGTAGCTAGGGTTTTCACCCTAGCTTGTGCTGATGAGCACCTACTAAGGAATCTGGAATCCTTAGTAGCAGTTCAATAATGTAAATAAAAAGAGACTGAAATGAAAGCTAAGCTAAAGCAGTAAAAAGTAAATAACATGAAGCAAAAAAAAAACAGTAAAGAAATGTATAGTGGTA
>LPNX010152095.1:94996-129019 GCA_001517045.1 Pseudotsuga menziesii | reverse complement strand
TACACTGCAAAGAAAGGCCTGCTCCATCGAGGTTGTGAATCTTCTGTTTTCTTGGTTTTGGTTTTAATTTATTTATATCGCTTATTTCCATTCATAGTTATAGATAGTTGTCTAAGTATTTTGTTGCGCTTACTGCATAGGCGTTCAAATTGCTTTGGACAATAACTCATAAATCTCATTAAAAATTTATCATTTTACTCAATATTGAATTGCTCAGTTAACAATGCAGGTTCATTTTTATGGAAGTACAATTTCCTTGAAGTGTAGATATATCTCCTTTCCAATACCATCATAATTTCACTATAATTTCATTTAAATAATTGTAACATATATATAATGAGGAAGGGAAGAGGGGAGGGAGCTGAGCTCCGCTCCCTTGGAAGCCAAAGAGCCACCTCTAACTGGTGGCGTGATTCTGAGAATCACGCCACCAGTTAGGGGTAGCTCTTTGGCTTCCAAGGGAGCGGAGATCAACTCCCTCCCCTCTTCCCTTCCTCATTATATATATGAAAATCGATATATGTATAATGATAAAACTCGAATAAAATGATAAATTTCTTTTATTATCAAAACTCTACGTTTACACATGGAGTTCATCATGATATAGGCAGGCTGAGTTCATTCCTTCGATTCCTCATAACACTTTTCCATTAAAAATAAGAAAAAACTCCTTAAAAGGGAAGAGGGGAGGGAACTGGGCTCTGCTCCCTTGGTAGCCAAAGATTCGGCCCTAACTGGTGGCACGATTCTCATAATCATGCCACCAGTTAGGGGGGGCTCTTTGGCTGTGAAGGGAGCGGTGCTCAGCTCCCTCCCCTCTTCCCTTCCTCATTATATATATGAAAATCGATATAGAGTTCATCGTTTAAAATGATAAATTTCTTTTATTATCAAAACTCTACGTTTACACATAGAGTTCATCATTATATAGGCACGATGAGTTCATTCCTCAGATTATTCATAATAGTTTTTCATTAAAAATAAGAACAAACTCCTTAAAAGGGAAGAGGGGAGGGAGCTGAGCTCCACTCCCTTGGAAGCCAAAGAGCCACCCCTAACTGGTGGTGCGATTTTGAGAATCATGCCACCAGTTAGGGGCGGCTCTTTGGCTTCCAAGGGAGTGGAGCTCAGTTCCCTCCCCTCTTCCCTTCCTCATTATATAGATGAAAATCGATATTTGTGTAACGATAAAACTTGAGTAAAACGATAAATTTATTTTATTATCAAAACTCTATGGTTAGAGATAGAGTTATAATCATGCCACCAGTTAGGGGCGGCTCTTTGGCTTCCAAGGGAGCGGAGCTCAGCTCCCTCCCCTCTTCCCTTCCTCATTATATAGATGAAAATCTATATATGTGTAACGATAAAACTCGAGTAAAACAATAAATTTATTTTATTATCAAAACTCTATGTTTAGAGATATATTTCATCGTTATATAGGCAGGTAGAGTTCATTCCTCGGATTCCTCATAACATTTTTTCATTAAAAATAAGAACAAACTCCTTAAATAAGTATTGTAATCCTTTTGTGGTTTTGATCGTCGGTTGAACCGATCAATGAAAAATGAGTCAGGTGGAATAATTTCCTTCGATTCTGTAGCTGACAGTGATCTTTCACTTCTTTATAGCAATATTGAATTTTAGTTCTTTGTTTTAACTGCAAAATCTCTAAATGGTATCAAATCACCATTAAAGTTATTCGATTCTCACCTACAAACTTTGATGACGTATGATCTCAATCTTGTTGTGAAGATGTGAATATCCCCGAACTATAAATGAAATAAAACTCCATATTTCATTTTCCATTCCGATATATGATACAAGAGTTACATTTTATTAGTTCTCATGTGTAATAATTCTTCTGTCCAAAATACCCAATGTCATATTCCAAATTATAAGCAATACTTACTACAAAATAAATAAAGGTAAAACAAAACAAGTAAACCCATAATGACTTTTTTTATACAAACCAAATGGTATATCACATAAATGAAATAAGATTTAATATACACATTTATTAATACTTTAATACGCATCAATGTTTTCAATTTCTATAAATAAACTTAGTACAAGTTCTTGATACATAGATTTAGAAAATATCATAACATAAACGAATTATAAAAAAGGTGTTTAATACATAGCTTTACAAAATATCATAAAATAAAGGAATTATAAAAATGTGTTTGTTATTACACTAAATAAATTCAAAATGGTTATTTACAAATTCGAAAGAAAGAAGACAACAAGGAGATAGTAAAATAATAGTAAGCTCTCTCTCTATATACATTTATTAAATTATAAAAATTATATAAAGTAAAGAAATTATTTCATTTTGATTTATTTACATTATTGGTAATTATATGTTTTGTTTTGTAGAGGTAAATGGAATAACCGGTTGATTCATCAAATCACCATTTCATAAAGAGTAAACCTAATGAACCAATAAGAAGCGTGCTTCAATCCATCACCTAAAATCAAGCTGAGCGCTTAACCAGAATAAATGCAGAACTCACTACTGGAATGAGTGTACTAGGTAAGTTCTAACATTTGTGCAATATTGGATAATATTTCAAAGCATAAGAACATCTAGCTTAAGGATTAGCGGATTATGGTCAAAATCGTATTTAATAAATCCAAAATAAAAGATAATGATGCAATTAATATGTGAGTAGACCATTTCATGGTTCTATGAACATGTGAATATATATTAGTTCAGTGATATTATGTATGGCAAATAAGTTATATGACATTGTGAAAAGTTTGTAATAATTGACCACAACAATGATAATACCCTCGTGTTATCATCAATGCTATTACATGACCAAATTAATTAGATTTTAAAATTGGTTTTAATAGTATCTTTCTATCTTTATGTCAATTCTACAAATTTAAGTCCAAAGGAAACCGGGTCTGAAAGGGAATAACTACCTATGTTGTTGTCTAATGTTAATATGAATTAGGTTTCATATTCCAAAATGATAACTTTTGCGGGTAGAGTTTCTTAATATGCATTCCATATGAAGGGTGCTTTCCCAAAGAATAAGGTATCTCAAAAGAGAAAAAATGGAAAAATAACAATCCCAAAGGCCAAGATTGATACCAAATTAATATTCACAAGGAAACTCCAAAAAAGATATAGATCACTCAAACTTTGGATCTATGACTAACATTAACATCATGTGAACATTTGAAGAGGTGCAATCCCTCATGCATATTATTACAATTGAAAACCCACAAGAGAGGAGATGAAGATGTGGAAACCCAATAATTTACAACTTTTTAATTTCGAAAGTTTGGCATAAATTATTTCCAATTGCAAAATTAATTTAGTTTCTCATGCAACAATGAGTTAGGGGCATTTCCAGTAGGGAGGAGTGCGTGGGGAGGAGGAGGGGGATGAGGGTGGAGGAGGGATGTGGCGAAGGGAGGAGGGAGAAGGGAGGGGTGCAAGGTTTTTTTAATTTTTTTTTAATATAATGTTTAGGGGGGCATTTAGGGGGTTAATTTTTTTTAATATTGTTTTAAATTTTATGTTGTGGGGGTTAGGGGGAGGGTTTATAAAAAAAAAATTATATTTTTTTAATGTAATGTTGTGTGGGTGGGGTGGAGTTTAGGGATTAGGGGGTATTTTTTTTAAATGTTTTTTTAATGTAATGTTGTGAGGGAGGTTTAGGGGATTATGGAGGGGATTTAATGTAATGTTGTGGGGAGTTAGGGGCTTAGCAGATTTTATTTTTTATTTTTTTATTTTGATTTTATTAAATGTAATGTGGGGGGGTTAATTTTTTTTCCTATTTTTTAAGTAATGTTGATGTTAGGGTTACGGGGGTTTTAAAGTTTTGTTATTTTTTTAAATTTATTGGGCGAGGGGGTTAGGGGGTTGGGGGTGTTAATTTTTTTTTAATGTAATAGCCTCAAACCCCATTAGGAGGGATGTTTGGAAAGGATCACTTTGGGAATCTTGGAGACATAGAAGATCCAATGGAAGAGGAAATTGATGTTCCTAAAGGAAGGCAAACTCATAAAAATGCAATTTCGATGAAGAATTTGGTTGACCTCGTATTATTGATTAGTTTCATATCTTGAAGAAAATTTTAAATTTGACAACTTTTTGATAAGATATATTAGTAATTTTTTGACTTTTAAACTTTATTTTAGAAATAAAATTTCTATAAACAATATTTTTAATATGTTATTTACAAATATGTGGTATAGTTTTTCTTGAATTTATGTGAATCGTCACTTTTTGGAAAATGATATAAAATAGTATCATTTTTATACAAAATATCTTTGAAAATCCATTGAAAATGGTTTTCAATGTTTTTATTTTCTAGAATTTTTTACAAATTTGTCAATAAAAATGTCTTATTTTGTCCATAAAAATGTCTTATTTTAAAGAAAAAATTGAAAAATGTATATATTTTTCATTATAACTTGCTTCTAAATGTATGGTATTTTGTTAAATTTATAAAAAACACACTTGGAAATATAAATTAAAAATAATTTACAACAAAGATGATTCAAAGGCCCAAAAAAATGCCTCAAAATGAAAATGTGTGATAGTGGTATCAAACCTTTTTGAAACGGAGGTAATAATAGCTACTAAAATTAGGAGAGAGAAAAATAGGAACTGTGTCGAGTTATCGTTTCATAGTATAAGTGGTTATAAGTGAATACATTCCAAAGTTACAAATGTATCAACAACATAGTGACAACCCACTAGGATACACATTCAAAAACCACTAGGGTAGCTCTTACACAGTCACAGTCCACTAGGATAGTTCTTACACAGTCATAGCTAAGTTTTAGCAGCCTCATAGATATGAATTCCAAGCTAACAGTCTAAGAGAAACCCACAACTACATTGTATACATTTCATATAAAAGACTATGTATCTATGTGACAAATAAAACTTCAACTAAAAGACATTCTTTGAGTTTCACAAGTCCCATAGTTGTACTGTATGGTCATATGAACCTATAGCCTTGTCCATTTGAAAGATTGTAAAGAAAGTAAACTAAATCAAATAATGAACCCAAATAGATTCATATGACCATAAATCCCAATCACAACATAAATCAACAATCTATAGACTTGCAACACCACAATGAACATAGTCTTTATTCCCTTCTATATTTAGTAACTCTTCCTGTATAAACACACAAAAAAAGAATCAATTGACTTGTGAATACCAGTGGGAAATATGCTCTACATTGTTGAAAATTTAGAAAGTATTTCAAAAAGAAACCAACAAAATATAATTACTCCAATACCTAGATTATGGAATCCCGCCACTTTACCATGCTATCATCACCTCCTGAAAGTAGATTTAGTTTGTCCTATGGAGAATACCTCACCAATCCAATAGATGGAGCCATGCACTACAAAACTGATGGTTAAAGGAAACATCGATCCTTTGAAGTGTTCCTTCCATATGAGATACAATATGTTATTGAATCCAATGCATTGCAAGGATGGTGGCATAGAGACTATTGAAATAATATTTCTACAAGTTCCAATTTGATCATGAGATTCCCATTCTTCATAAATGTGTGAAGGATATAGGGGAACAATATATGATGAGGATGGTCTTGCTGGAAAAGATTGATGCATTGGTTCTATGCAAATAACTATTCATAACAACATCCAATAGAATAAAATTTGATATTACAAATGAGAACAAGCAAAAAAAATTCATTTGGGTACTAGAAGGGGAAGATCTCAGTGTTGTAAGAAATGCATTCATATTGAAATATTTACAAGTTAATGTGTGGAGCTCACCTATACCTAAAGTGACTTATGGAAAAACTATTAGGATAGTACTTATCAAAATGGATCAAACATGAAAAAATTCAACATATGAAAATAAGGAAATGTTGGGCTATGTGGAATAGATGGGAGTAAATAATCCAAGAAACCATGGCAATTTAACAGAGCAAAATGAATAAGCATTGGATTCAACATGTTTAATTTCCTTTTGCAATGAATAAAAACATCCTAGATTTATGAATCATGGTATGGTCCTAGATAATATTTAGGAAATGATGACTTCTCCACTTGTTTGTAGGAATTTGAATTCATTACAAGAAAGTAAAATTCCCAATCCTTTTGGACCCACCAAACATAAAAGAGAGGAGAACGAATATTTAGAATAGTCATCTTGTCCTAGACACTATTTTTAGTGCGCTCAACATTGAAAATCACTAAAATAGATTCAAAATGAAGCCGAACCTGCTTTATCAGTCTAGAATTCTATTAACTTTTTTGGAATGCTATGTATAAATCTAAACAATAGATATAAAATAAAAAGGTCTACAAGCATGAAAACTTTTGATATCTTGATCAAAATGATTTAAGTTGTAACCCATATAAGATGAATGGAAAGGTGGAAAGTTGGAAATAAATTTAGAAAGGAGAATATAGATGAATATAGTTGAAAAATACATATTTTTAAATGTAGCTCAATCCTCTATCTAAAAATAAATAAAATCATGAATACATAAATAAATATGATGGTATTTCAATAACTTGATGGAATTCTATCCCAAGGAAAAACAAGCATATGAGGGGGTTACATTTAAGCAGTGAAGACAATAGCATGTCAAGACACCTAACAAAAATTTAAATCCCCCAGAGACATGGAAAACCAGTTCATTCCAAGTGCAAGTGCTCAATAATTGAAAGGGAAGAGTCCCATCATATCATGGAAACTTAACCAAATGAAAGAGCGTATGTTCAGTAATTGTTGGTTTGAATTTTGAGGGTTATTTCACCTTGGAAATAAGAGACTTGTGGTTCCCATCCTATTAAATTGCAATGCTTATATTTCATTGGGTATCAAGGAATCATTTTCAAGTGGAATTTTGTAAATGGTCATATGTATATGTAAATAGTAGGTTAGCCTGGTAGTAGGCTTGCATGAGCAATGGGCGAGAACAAGTATATCAAGGTCAATATAGCCAATATTGTATGCATTGGATTATGATTATTGTATATGGATGTATTTAGGTTATTCAGATTAATCTCTTAATGTCTAAGGAGTTATTTTGTAATTCATTGTAATAATACTTTTTAGAGAAGTGCCACTAATGCTTTTACTATATATTGTGTGTATGTAAGTTTATCATGCTTTATTGTTTACTTTATTCATTACAAGTGGTGTCAAGGAAAATGATTCTTTGAACATTTCAAGGAGTACATCTAAGATACTGGATCTATAACATTTTCTAAGACCTCCAAATTGAGTGTTTTTTGAAGAGTTGGAAACAAGAAATCCATGTCTATCACTGGGAAAAATTTCAATATCAAAGGTGTGAGAATATCAAAGGAAAAATGCATATAATTAAGGGTTCCTAAACAATCATGAAACCTTGCAAAAACTAGTAGGGTTCACTAAAACACGGATATATGAATACTCTAACGTCTAGTTGTAGTGATACCAGTAGCATTTGAAAGAAGGCATCAAAGGGTGTTACTTACTAGTCAAAATTTCATTTACGTTGGGGAGAAATTTATGGAGATATTGTATTTACATGCTCACTCTCATGAGAGAGGATAAAAAAAAAAAAGGATTGGTGATTCAGACACAACTTCGACCTTGAAAATCCATTCAATTTTTGGCTCATCTATCAAGAAAACAGTTCAAAAATAACAACTTGAAATGGGATAAAATTTTAAATCTAAAATTACTAGAGCTTTACAATTTGGAAGCCTAAGTAATTCTCTTATAACTAGGGTAACCAGCACCTGAGATTAGACTTGTACTTGTATAACACTGAGTCTATTTCGATCCACTACCACTATACCCCTAGTCATACAAATGTTGCTCCATGTGTAGAACACAGTTTTCAAACAAGGTTGGACCCCTTGACATTACAAGGAGTGCCTTAACAGAAGCAAGTTTTGCCTAAATGAGACAATTGCATTTATTTTAAGAAAAAGATCGCATAATTTTTTTTGGAAGCATCGCCAAACATACAAAAAATTAAAAATCAAACCAAAATAAATTAAATATATATGCTTAATAAAAAAAGTAGTAGCCTTAAACATTGTCTCTAATAGAGCATCTTAAAGAAGCTCTAGCTTCACCAGGATTCCCCTCCTTTCACTTGTCCATTTCACGACCCTAGAAAAGATAGTACATTGTAATATATAGAGAAACAATTGTAGCAATAAAAACTAGAAATTCATCTAATTCACCAACTACATAATTTCCATTTGAATTTGTCATCAAGCATACTCTTTTGCAGGCTATTTCTTCTCACAGTAAAGAAATTCAGGCTCTTAGAAATTGAAGAAATCTTTGATCGCTTCTAATACTAGTGTCTTCTCCTAGGGTATGCTTGTTGCTGAAACTATTATTGGTCCAATTGGACTATGATATAGAGCCCCTTACCTATGAGAACTAGTTGTGCTGCACTCCTTCAAAAGTAAAAGGCATATATAGGGATTACTCAACTAGAGGAGCTGGGAAAATCATTAGGGAGCACTAGATGCATGGTATATTCTGATGGTTGGACAGGTGGGAAGGGAAAGGCCCTTCTTAATTTCATAGTAAACTATGAAAAGGGAACAAATTTTATGGTGCATCTATACATGTTAAAGATGTAGCATTGTTCTTTTTTTAGTTGGATAAATTTTTCAAAGCATTGTGCAGCATATAGTGTAGGGAATCACCAATAATGTTGCTAACTATGTAGTTATCGACAAGTTGCTAGTGGAGAAGCACCCCAGATTTTCTTTGACTCCATCTTTTTACCATTGCATTGATTGATGCTCGAGGATATCAACAAACTCACATTTTTCAATGCAACCATTGATCAAGGCATGAACATGACCAAATACATATATAACCACGCATTTGTCCTTAGTCTCATGAGGTGATTCAAAAGGAACAAGGAGTTGTTGCACACTAGAATTACACATTTCTGCCACCAATTTCATTTCCCTCTTGTCCCTTAACTGATGTGAAATGAAGCTTAAGAGATGTTTCTTTCCGATGAGTGGCATGGCTGTGCCTATAGAAAAAACTCATAAACCAATATGGATAATGGCAAGGAGTGGAGGAAGAGTGCTCAATCAACAAATTTTTTGTAAAGGCTCTTCATTTAGTTGATGGGAAAAATCAAGGAGTCGATGATATAGTATATAATATTTCAGGAAAGGTTCTTCATTTAATATGTCGGTGGTATAGAATATATGTTGGATATCTGATGAAGATCATTACTTTCTCCAACATTTATAGATGAGTTCACATTCTGAGATCTTCTAACACTACATCGAACTGATCACACAACTTCTAGGTCATCTATCCAGTCTACATTGGTTTGATTATTCATTTTATTGGCCACTCCTCTCTCCTTACTCTACACCCATAGACCTACATATAACTTAAAAAAACTTCTAGCTCATCACAACAAACTCCCGTCCAAATCCTGTCTCGATAGCCATTATTCTTTTGAGGTTGTATCACTTGCATCCAGATCCATCGTTCAGGGTTGAATTGAATGGAATTATTCATGTTTAGGGTTCAATTGAATGGGATTCTTCATGAATGCAATGGAAAACTTCCATTGTTTAGGTTTACAACCAAACGTTGAGAGGTATATGAGAGATAACAATAGACAAACAATAGGGAAATTAGGGTTTGCTGGTTTTGGCAAAAATGAATGATGCAATCCTGAGTTTGCAGATCTAAGGTGCAAAGATATGCCAGAAATGAGGAAAAATAGAGGATATAAAAATGAAACGTAGACATTATCAGGACAATTTCTATAACTAAAAGGAAAGGGTAGGATTTTCAAAGTATACCACAATTGAAATTTTATGTTGGATTTTTTGTTTGAAAACCACAATACTTATGCAACACAAGGAGAAAACATTGCTTCTCTAGACATCAATCCCTCATAATTCCATCCCTCCAGTGCTATCCATTTTGGCATATATATTTATAGACTACTATCCATTAATTTCCAACAAAGTTTATGTCAATCCTTCTTTTAAGTCCATGTTTTTCTAAGTATACTAAGGGGTGAATAAGGAAGAATATACCAATATTTTGGTTGTATTAGGCTACATAACAATATGGCGCTCTTATTGTTGAACCCTTAAAGTATTGAATCGGAAAATGGCTATCCCCATACAAGTGGAAAGCATGCTTTGCACAAGAAGCTTGAGTCTATATAGGTGGAGAAATGCCCGACTTCCATTGCTAATGTCATACATATCTAACCTACAACATAAACTACAATGTTGTATGTATGGGTAGGGCCTACCTTCTCTTCAAAGAAAGAGAAGATAATCTAATGGGTGCAAAAATCATAATAAGCATGGGGTTGCATTTAATCCTTAAGCTATGCCAGCTAAAAAAAAACACAAGTAGTTGTGCTTACAATTTGGCACACAATCAAATACATCAATTATTAATTAATGAACTCTACCAAAAGTATTTTTACAAAGTCCTTTTTATAGCTTCAGCTAGCACGTGTGATTAAACCCCTAAAAATAAGCTAGCGGAACTATAACCTAAGGGTCTTACTCACTGTCACCTCAGTAATAATTTTTCTACACTTCCAGTTGGCTCTTGTCATCAAAGGACAATATCTCTCACCAATAATCACTATTTTGCACACTAAATATTCCTCAGAGACAATATAATGGAGAATATACTATAGGTTAATAATTGATGGTGTGTTAAATATTTCCCAAAACAGATAGAGAAATATTGATCCTGTAACCTCTTCCCACCCCTTGTGCTCAAAGACAAACTCAATGTATTGATGCATTTCTTCCATAGGATGGACCATATTTCAGGTCTCTTCTATGTCCAAAACTTAAATTAGATATTCCCTAAAATGTTGTTGACTGTTGTTGTGAAGGTAGAGAGACAAATGAAAACATGCATTGTTTTTCTACCACAATTGAAAACCAAGCCTCCTAATGTTGGCCTTTACGAACATAAATGACCTAGGACTTATAATAAGGCTCCTAGAATTATTCAAAATAGTACCAGGCCTAGATACTATTTATTGATGCTTAAGAGGCTATGATGTGCTTAAAATTTTGATCATTAGGAATTATCCTAGTTTAGCTCAGCAAAACTCCAATTGACCACCCATCATGACCTATGCATGATTTTGTATTGTTTTCTAGTTCATTTGTAGTATTTATAGGCTTATGCATGAATTTTCATAGTCACAGATTAGTTAAATAGCTACATTTTCTTAAATTTTAAGGCCCATATGGGGTTTGACCAGAAATTTATTCACTAGTGTCAGACAATTTTAAAGTCTTCCATGTGGTTTAATCCCAAGAACTCAACTTAATATGTATGCGTAACTGTGAAATATTACACCACTATATATTAATAATTTTATGGTGCCATCTTTCATGGGAAAAAAAGGTGGAAGAAAAAGTTTGAAGTGGCTTCTATTGGTGCTTGAACTCATGTCTAGTAGAAAAAAGGAGCCTGCTTTCCATATTCTGGGATGAATTATGCAATTTAACAATAATTCTAGGCGTCTTTTAGCAACAAAGAATGAGGAGAAACCAATTGTGGGCTAATTCTGTAAGCCGAGAAGTAATTATGCAATGTTCTGGGTGAAATTTATTGGTGTCCATGTGTCATGTCCTCTGGATCAATACTCTATCCTATTCATGGAAAAAAATATATTAGCAACTTTTAGGTTCCTAAAAAGGGTTTCAATTGAATGGATTTCCAAAGTTTTTTGGAATACTAGGAAGCTCAAATTTATGCTAAGTTCCTTTTTAGGAGAGTACATTATGTCCTCTACTATTACAGCCTAGTTGGATATGATTTCCTTCCTCATTGTGGTGGTAAGAGGAAATTCAGTGATGTAAAGGATTAGTCTTTGTACATTATATTGAATTATAAATATAAGCCTTTTGAAACAACAACAAGAAGGTATTTACTAGTTTCATCACATCTCCCCTCCAAGCATATAGGACATAGACATTTTCAAATTGAAATATTCATCTCTATGAGAAGAAATAGAAAAACTTATGGTTATCTTTATAATTTTAATTCATGAATTTGGTTATCTAGAAAGAATTGCAACCCGATATTATAGGAAACAATTTCTTCTTCAATATGGGTGGGAGACACCATTGAATAAGCTACAAATAAATCACTCCCCTTTTGTATTCTCGTAGTTCTATAAACAATCATTGTCTTATCCATTTTCTCTTCCATCTCTTGTAGTATCTTGAGTCCCAAAATTTCTTGGTAGTTTAACTAATTCCAACTTAGAGGGGTTATGTAAGGACTTCCATATATAAAATCATATAGAGACATGTGGATTCAATACTCATCCCCACCAAACATATATGTCACATACATTTCCAAAATAAAATATTCATCTCTATGAGAAGAACAAAAAACGCACTGGTTATCTTTATAGTTCTTTTTTATGAAACTGGTTAATCTAGGAAGAGTTTAAACTTGATCTTCTAGGAAACCATTTCTTCATCAGGATGGGATTGAGACACCAATAAATAAACTATAGGGAAGTAAGTCCCATTTTGTATTGTTATAGTTATTTTAATAATTGTTTATCTTCCTTTAGTCTAGTCTTCATTTGAACCATTTTCTCATCCATCTTTTGTAGTATATTGTGCCCCAATATTGCCTAGTATTCTAAGTGATCCCAATTTAATGGGGTTATTACCAATTACAAGCAAAGGCATTCTAGAAATCATTTTCCTATGAAAAAGATTGCTTGTAATTAGTAAATGGATTAGAAATATTTGTCCTATGAATAAGATTACTTTTTAAATAGGTCTATACCATTTTTACACCACTATGTGAAATTCTGGGTCTGTTTGTGGCCTCAAGCAGCCCTAAAACAACATTCATTTCTAATTCTGGGCTGATTGTGAGTAAAGGAAGCATCGGAGTAATAGATATTGGCATGAGAACAACCATAAATCCCAAATATGGACATTATATGAACTGTTCTGAGCTTTTAAACAACATTTTTGGAGCAGTTCTAGCCTCTAGATGCATTACATACCTCAATCATATATTCATGAATCATACATTAACAATTTGACATCTTACATAATAATGATACATCAACATCATAACATGTAATTTTCAGATTGAAATAAAAAACAATGCATAGTGATACAATGATATAAACAAGTTAACAACAATAACATACTTATTACTAACATTAACATAAAAATTAAATAAAGTCTACTATCTAGCATGTGTCAACTTGTCAATAACACTAACATAGTAACATGATATCATAGTGAATTGTGATACATCAATGGATTTAAATTTCAGTCATAAATTCATAACATTCATCATGATTCATAATGTCAACAAAACTAAAGGACCAAATGTTCTTCAAAATAACAAAATTGACTCTGTATGCATGCTTCCTATGTATGATAGGAAGCATACACAGTCAATAAAATGTGTTGTGTATGCTTACAAGCATACACAACAAGCAAAAAATTTCTTTTGATGTGTATTCTAGAAAGCATAGATAGCAAGTTTTATTGACTGTGTATGCTTACTAGCATACACAACAAAGCAAGCAAATATTTTTGTGGTGTATCCTTGCTAGCATATAGAACAAAAAAATTTGCTTGATTGTTGTGTATGCTAACAATCATACACAACGAATTTATGCCTATTAGTGTCATCTTCCATTGCTTCTTACAACATCTTATTTCTATAGAAGTTTACTTCCTCGTATTTATAATTTATTTTTTTCAACGAATCTGCAATCTAGCTTTTCCAACAAATATGTAACATTGATACAATGTTTTTCCTTTGGTATTTCAACAACAACCTTTTACCCAAAACAGATTGAGTGATATTTATTTTAAACATGAGAAAACAACTAATGCAACCATGAGAATATTGTACTGGTCCTTTAGGCCAAACAACTCACAATGCGTACGTTGTAGCATTCACATCTTCCAAGAATGCATATATGCCAAGAATAAAAAAGATGATCAATATTACACCATAGATTTTACTCCTCAATTACCAACTATACATTTATACATATGGAACAATTCAACAATTTATTTAATTCAATTGAGGCTTGAATGTACACAATCCTTATGAAATTATTTATTTATAATATACACATGAAAATAATATATTTAAATATCAACATAATTATTAATAATTAATGTATCAAGCATAGATACTAATGTACTCTCACAATGTCTATCGATGTTTTAAGAACTCAGAGTCCAAATCAGTTGAGAGTCAAATTTTACTAGGATCTTTGACTAAGACTTTGAATAGAAACTTTGACCAAGTCTAGTCATGTATATATCATAGAGGGTGAATATATCAAGATAACACAAAGTATATTGTGAAACAATGCAATACATATCTAGAACAAAATAAATAATTAATGAGGCCTAAATGGCTTTTAGAGTCCAAAAAAACAACATGCTATGATACCAATATCACACAAATACATCAATGATTATACATCATACATGTCATTGATCAAAATGATCAATCATCAAACTTATCACGACTGCTATAACTAGAATCAATACTAGCAATGCCACCATCATCTCACTCAATCTTGGATTCCTCAAGGTCATGTGCAACTACAGTAGTGGTATTAGCTGAGCACCTAGAAGCACGAAGTTAGGGTTCATATTATATATTTAGGGTTATGGTTAGATTCTAAGTTGCACAAAATGGGGAAATAGGGAATATTTTTCAATGATAAAGGAAATTTAAAAAAATGATTGTGAATAAATCATAAATCATACATGTCAAAGAATCATTACCTATATTAGATTCATATTCATCAATCGAACTCTATGCCTACCTCCTCTAGGCTCTAGTCCTTGAATATTAAAGTTTATCCTCCAAGAACATTAAGAAATTTCATACACAACAAGCAAGCAATTCTTTTTTCTTTGTATGCTAGCAAGCATACACATCAAATTTTATTGAATGTGTATGCTTACTAGCATACACAACAAAGCAAGCAATTTTTTTTGTTGTGTATTCCTACTAGCATACATAGCACAAAAATTTGCTTGATTGATGTGTACACTAGGAAGATTACATATCAAATTTTATTGACTGTGTATGCCTTCTAGCATACACAGTCAAAGTGTAGGGCTTTTGTTTCATACACATGAATCCCTAACACACATAAAACCTAGATTTTTTAAGGCTTTTATGACTATTGTTTATACATTTGGCACCTTCCCTAATGCAAAAGGATATATCAAATTTGTATATTGTTATTCTATCTCACATAATGCACTCAAAACCCCTCCAAATAGTTTGTAAATGAGAATTGAGTTCTCTTACCATGCCTGTTCATGCCAAAATTAGAGATTTAACCATGAAAATTTGACTAGAAGTTACCAAATCTAGTTTTTTTTTGTTATTCATCACCTTTTAAGATTGAAAATTCCTAGAAATGTATTTCAACCCTTAGATTCATCCCATATTCAAAGTTTATGTCTTGTTACTGCTAATTTATAGTAACTTTATGCTCTTCTTTCCTTTCTTAGGTGAATCATAAAGATAGGTCTCCTGGGGAGATATATTTACCGCCTTTAGATCTCTGAATCCTCATCCCTAATGAGAAAAGTAAGCCTCACTATTCCCACGCACCCGTAAGGGAATGATAAATAAATTCCTCTCCACCAATGCTATTTTTATTAGTTGGATTCGTCCAGTTTCGACAGGGAGGGACCTTCGTGTGAATATGCTGGGGTTTTCACTCCTAAAAATAAGTAATTAATATCCAAGTAGGATGGTAAGGTGACCATGCCAATAGTTCGATTAGTAAAGGTAGTAAGAATCAGTTCATTTAGATACCCTGATGCTTTATAGTCGAAAATGACCCAAGATTGGAGGGACAAGGCGTTTTAATGTTGGAGAAATGCGTTGTATTCACCAAGGGAGCATTCCCATAAATCCACAATCTATTTTTAATGATGTTGGTTTCTGTTATGGTCACAACTCAACCTTAACAGGATTATAACATTCACAACCAAACACTATCAGGTCAACAAGGGTTACGACCCAACCTAGGAAGGCTCAAATTTTCACAACCCAACCCTAGCAGCCTTGAAATGGTCACAAACCATATCTAGCAACCTTCAAATAGTCACAGCCTAGATCCAATAATCATCGACTGAAACTTAAGAAAACACCTACAACTTACTCAATTAAACTCCTAATTATACAAGGCATTGAATGAAAGGTTGCTAACTGACTTACCAGTCATTGGCCCTTCATAGTCAGTGCAATGTCTCTGTCCAAGTCGTTAGCCCTTGGTAATTATAAATAAAGTTGCAGCAATATCCCTTTGAAACATTACTCATCAGAGGGCCGAAGGATGGGAAAAACATTGTAATGGCAATTTCCACATGCACGAGAGGTCAACAATACTCATTGGAGGGATGAAGGATGGACAAAACATTGTAATGGAAATTTCTGCATGGGCTAGAGGTCAACAAATCGTGATGCTAGTGTCGATAATGGTAAATTTGTTTTATTAAGTTGACAATGGCCATAAAACCAATGTCAATAATTGAATGCATTATTTAAAACAAATATATTTTCAAGACTTTATGTTGATAGCAATCATTTAATGTGTGTACTTACCCATCTAATGTGCCATGTACTTACATTTATGTTGTTACCAATCATTTGGTATTGTATGATTTTCTTATATTGGTTTTGAATTAAGGAAGTTTTCCGCACATGTTGAGATTTCTATTATGAGGGAGATATGACAATGATGATGAATATGACCATGATGGTGAAGACTATGAAAACAAGGACAATGATGATGACAATGATGATCACAAAAACAACGACGATGATTATGCTGATGAAGACAAAGATGATGATGATGAATATGGTGAAGTTGATGATGATGATGATGATGATGATGATGACGATGATGAAGATGATGATGATGTAGATGATGATGATGATGATGACAATGAAGCTGATGATGATAATGAAGCTGATGATGATGAAAATGAAGTTGATGATGACAATGAAACTAATGATGATGGTAATGGTGATGATGACGACGATGATGATGATGATGATGATGGAAATTATGATGATCACCATCATCACCATAATCTTCATCATCGTCGTCTTCACCATCATGATCATAATTATCATCAAAACCATCATCACCATCATCTTCATCATGTTGATAATCATCATCTTCATTATCATGATCCTCATCATCATCATCATCATCATCATCCTTTCCATCAACATCGTCATCGACGTCATATTCATCATCATCATCGTCATCGTCGTCATATTCATCATCATGATGATGGTAACAACGATGATGATGGTAATGATGATGATGATGATGGAAATGATGACGATCACCACCACCACCACCATCATCATCATCATCTTCATCATCATCATCATCATCATATTCATCATCATCATCATCTTCATCATCATCATCATCATCATCATGAAGATCATCATCATCATCATCATCATCACCACCACCACCACCACCATCATTGGCGTCATCTTCATCATCATGACCCTCATCATCATCATCATCATAATCATTATCATCATCATCATCATCATCATGTTGATCATCATGATCATCATCATCATCATCATCATCATCATCATCATGTTGATCATCATTGTATTCATCATCATGATAATCATCATCATCATCATGATCATGATCATCATAATCATCATAACCATCATCACCATCATCTTCATCATGTTGATCATCATCGTCATCATCATCATCCTCATCATCATGACCCTCATCATCATGACGCTCATCATCATGATCATCATGGTAATGGCGATGATGATGGTGATGATGATGATGATGATTATGGAAATGATGATGATAACCATCATCACCATCATATTCATCATCATCATCATGTTTATCATCATCATATTCATCATCATGATCATGATGATCTTCTTTATCGTCATCATAACCATCATCGCCATCATCTTTAGGCCTCCCTTAATGCCTATGGATTTGTAAATGTATTCTTCCATGATTTTCTTGGTATCAATTGAAACTCAACATTGGGTGGGAGTTTTTTCTTCATGATGTGTCCTAGAATGGCTACGAGAGGGAGTTAGTCTTGCTCTCATATAACTCATTGTTAGGAAGAAAACTCATTGTTAATGTTTTCTGGAGGTCGGTAGACTCTATAGGAGTGAGGATAAAATATACTTCGTGTGGTGTTTAGAGTAAAAGTAAAATTCATTGTTATATTCTACCAAAATTTCACTATATGAAACCGTAATTCATAGATGATTATGTTGGTAACTTGGCAACTTCCCAAGCGTTGTAGTTGTGACATGTATTAATGTCATACATTTTAATGCATAGATTATTATAGATGGCTATGTTGGCATCTATGTAAATGTTTGTTGTTGAATCAATGTAATGTACTATATCCATATTTACTTTTTTGTTTTATTTCATGTTCTTGGCTTATTTAAAACATAAGCTTAATTAACAATTTGGTAATATTGAATTTAAAACATTAATTTAATTAACAAATTGGTAATATTGAATTGAAATAGTTTTTATATAAGTTAATTAAGTGAGGCCTATAATATTCACAAAGGTAACCAACTTGAAGATTTAATTCATAACTTTTTACTTGCAATTCAAAACAATCAACCATTAGAGTTAAGCTATTTAATTTTATTATATTTAAAGTTTTAAATTTCACATTTATAAAGTTAATAAATTAATTATAAAATTTGAAACCACAAAACTGATAAATGGAAAATTATCCAACTATATAATAAAAAAGTAAAATAACATTATAAAATATATTTTTTCTCCTAAACAATTATAAAATATATATACTAAAATAAATGAGCATAGTTCAAATAAGTACTATAAATGCTATACTATTTGGATCTTTTTTTTCTATCATCATCAATTGACTACACAATTTTTGGTCAAATTGCAATTTTTAGTTAATTAAATTACATTATTGAATGCATAAACCAATTCATCCATCTCAAATACCCACATTGTATCTAAATTATGCAACCCCAGCAACTTATACTTAGAATTCCAACCATTTTTCTCAATTTTTAAATAGATTTCAAACAAAAAATAATGGAAAATAAAAAGACTAAAGAAGATCAAAATCATAGTATGTTTATATTACTACAATCCATTTTATTTTTTACTCTTTGTTTCATGATTAAATTTCTTCTAATCCTTATTAATTTTTACTAAATCTAAAGTTAATATAAATCTATATTGAATTAATAATTATAAGGTAGATAGATATATAACAATTCAATCACCCTTGAAAATGAGACATGGGATGTAGTAAGCATAGTACTTCTCAAAATGATGATCAAGATATATTTCAATGTGGTATACAAAAACATCTGGAAACTTCAACCTGTGATATATTTGAATGATCATGAAGATGATAATGACGATGATGAGGGTCAAGATGAAGAAGACGATGATGATGAAGACGATGACGACGGGGATGATGATGATGGTCATAATCATCATCATCATCATGAAGATGAAAATATTGAACACAATGATGATGATGATGTTGATGTTGATCGTGATGATGATTGTCATGAGGATCAAGAAAATGATGATCAACATGATGATGATTATGGTGATGCTGGTGATGATGATGATGATGATGATGACGATGATGATGATGGTGATGATGGTGATGATGATGATAATGAAAATCATCATTATGATGAAGACGACGATCGTGATCATGATGGTGATCATGGTGATGATGATGATGAATACAATGATGGTGAACATCATGATAATGATGATGATGAAGAAGATGATCATGATAATGATTAACATGATGATGAAAACAATAATGATCAACATGATGATGATGGTGATGTGGATGGTGATGATGAATATGAACATAATGGTCATGAAGACGATGATGTTGAACATCACAATAATGACAATGATGATGAAGATGATCATGATGGTGATGATCATGATGATGAATACAATGACGATCAACATGATGATCATGATGATGACAACAATGATCAGGATGAGGGTCATGATGATGAAAATGATGATGATGAAGACAATGACAATGACGATGATGATGAGGGTCATGATGATGAAGACGATGATTATGATGATGATAATGATGATCATGACGATGATAATGAACATGATGATGATGATGATGATTATTATTATCATGAGGATGAAGACGACGACAACGACGAGGATAATGATGATGATCATCATCATCATCATGAAGATGATAATAATTAACATCATGATGATGCTGATGATGTTGATCATGATGATGAAAATGATGATGATGAAGATGAACATAGTGATGATCAACATGATGATGACGGTGATGTGGATGGTGATGATTCAGATGAACATAATGGTGATGAAGACGATGATGTTGAACATCATGGTAATGACAATGATGATGAAGATGATGATGATGATGATGAAGACGATGATGATGATGAAGACAATGATGAATATGAAGACGACGATGATGATGATGATGATTATGATGATAATGATGATGATTATCACTATCA
Source organism: Pseudotsuga menziesii (assembly GCA_001517045.1). Lineage (NCBI taxonomy): Eukaryota > Viridiplantae > Streptophyta > Pinopsida > Pinales > Pinaceae > Pseudotsuga > Pseudotsuga menziesii. The sequence continues at coordinate 108,414 of LPNX010152095.1, read as the reverse complement.
TCATTATGACGATGATGATGAATATGATCATGATGGTGATGATCATAATGATAATGATGATCATTATGACTATGATGAATATGATGATGATGGTACCTGATTATGATTATGATGATTATGCTGAGGTTCATAATGATGATAATAATGATGGTGATGATGATGATAATGATGATGATGATGGTGATGGTGTTGATGATGATGAAGATGATAATGATGATGATGGTGAAGATGATGGTGATGATGATGATGTTAGTAACTCTTTTTAAAAAGAATAAGATAAGAGAATAGGTCTAATTAAATATTTACCTTTCAATATATTTCATCGTCTGCTTCATCCAGAGTAAAAATTGTAAGGATTAGCCATATCATCATCGTCATCTAATTTAGTTACGCTCATCATTTCATTGCCGATATAATATTCATGGAACTTGTCTGCTACATCATCTAATTCAACTAATTCTTGGACATCTTTTGCTGGATCATCATCATCATCCAACTCATATTGGTCATTCTCTTCATCATTGTCTTCTTCTTCTAGAGAAATCTCTTCATTACCACCGTCTAGGTTATACTCTACCATCCTTCCCCTTGGATCATGTCTCACAACAAATGACAATCTCGCTTTACCTGGAACCTCCAAGTAAAAGACCTGTTGACATTGGCTTGGAAGAACATAGGGCTTTGTTCCTAAATCAAACAACCTTGTACTTTCCATGGTAAATCCATTATCATGTTCAATAATAGTTCTATCTAGATCACATTGATTCAATCATAACATGTACCATTTGACAATGAATAGAAATACCTTGAAGGATTTAAAGTCACATTGTAGAATATCTTCCAAATACCCATAGTATCAATTTTCTAAGAGTTCTAGATGTCTATCACTTCTAGATGAAACATTGGTCACCTCAAAGACTGCATATATCCCATAATATGATGTTTTCTTTATTTCATCAAATTTTTTGATGGGATATCTACAACTATTGCAAACCATGGCCTTATAGTGTTTTACCTACAACAAGAAATACACAAAAATATTACACAACGATTCAATAGTTATGCAGCAATACATGGAAAAGAACAACATGTACATCAAAATGTAATTTGCAAAATAAAATATTTAGAGTGATTGATTAATATGCTTGCCCTTTTATCTTTTAAACTATCTGCTAAATCGATTTCCCTTTCTGTAATATTTCTATCTCCATTGCGATGTGCTGCTTTTACCAATGAATCCACACCTTCACATCATATTCCATGACCCAATTGTTTGCATTGTTCAATCCCCACCTTCATCCAGTCAAGACATTTTGCGATGTATAAATGAATTGCATTCCATTCTCGACCAACTGCTTGATGACAATAATCATTAAAATTAAAGACAAATGTAAATTTAGTGAACAAAGTATATGCTCTTAATTGATGCAATAATTAAAAAATTCAATTAGAATATGAATGATATAATAAACATCCACTAGATAATAATTACCTTTCACCTTCCTTGATCTACATTTCCCCTTCAGTTGCTCCCCTTCAAATTTGTTATTGGAGTATGGATCACAAATGCGACGTAAATTGAGCTTTGACGCTAAAATAAGAAGATATTCACTAACATACAACATGTTTTGGTATACCATATATCCTTCCATCATAGAACCCTCAGGATGTGCTCGTTGTCTCACCAAACCCTTCATAAATTTCAAGTGCCTCTTGTTATATTTTCATCACATTAAGATAGCATTATGATCTTAGGATATTTTCACTGAGAGAATAACAAGCACAACAATAAAACATAAGCACATCACAAGAGACAAGAGACACAAAGAGTTTTTCCTCGGGGAAACCATAAAGGAGAAAACCCCACAACTTCCTCTAAGAAAGAATCAGCACCAAAACAGTAAGAGATCTCCCAAAACAGCAGTAGTCTTCTGTCTTCTGTCTAGTCCCAAAATTTCTTTCTTCAGTAGTGCGCCACACTTGGGAGAGCAAGTGATGTATTTCACAAGTGATAAATAGAGAGACTCTCACTCTCTATTTATATTCATCCATTCACTTGAATTTCCTTTTCACACGTAGGCTCAACCTAATAATTACTACTCGAGCCTACACCTTAATTAGTGTATAATAACTCAAGTGCCCTGAAACTGTGGGGACTTACCTAATGACTTGATATGACTTGATTACATTATTAATCCTCTCGATCAGAACCTCGAGGCATGACCACATGACTCAAATACATAATAGAAACATCCCGGAATAAACATCGGGTTACAATACATAAGATACATAGAAGAATACATTTCAAAGTTACATATACATCAACACTCCCTCTTATTTAGGAAGGTATTCTTTCGACACAATTTTCAGCATTGGTCTTCTTCTCTGTATTAGCTAGATCATCTCATCTTCAAGTCATCTTCGTCTTCAAGTTATCTTTGTCTTCAATTCATCTTCAGATCTGGATCATCTCTCGATCTAGATCATCATCACTGGATCTGGATCATCTCTTGATTTGGATCATCATCATTGGATCTGGATCATCTCTCGATCTGGATCATCATCGAACATCATCACTGGATCTGGATCATCTCTCGATCTAGATCAACATCACTTGATCTGGATCATCTCTCGATATGGATCATCACTGCCGGATCATCATTACCGGATCTAGATCATCACTCGATCTGGATCAACACTGGTGCTATCTCATGATTCTTCTCTTCATAGGAAGTTCTACAAAGCTAGCCCTTTTTCATGCTGGTTGTAGGCCTACCCTCATATAGGTCTTCGTCCAGCACTTACATCTGACATGCTCGTCAGAAAGGCACGCCCAGCACTCACATATGATCATGTAGTAAACTACAATCCCATCAGAAAGGCCCAGCACTCACATTCACCAGCATGATAGGACGCACCTACTATCATCTATGAAATGGATCAGCACTTAAAACCAGCAGCATGATAGGACACACCTACTATCATCTATGGAAAGGCATAGCGCTCACATCCACCAGCATGGTAGGACACACCTACTACCATCTATGGAAAGGCTCGGCACTTATAATCACCAGCATGGTAGGACACACCTACTACCATTTGTGAAATGGAACTGCACTTACAGTCACCAGCATGATAGGACACACCTACTATCATCTGTGAAATGGCATAGCACTTACAACCACCAGCATGATAGGACACACCTACTATCATCTGTGGAAACGCTCAGCACCTACAATCACCAGCATGGTAGGACACACCTACTACCATCTGTGAAAAGGATCTGCACTTACAATCACCAGCATGGTAGGACACACCTACTACCATCTGTGAAAAGGATCTGCACTTACAATCACCAGCATGGTAGGACACACCTACTACCATCTGTGAAATGGCACTGCACTTACAGTCACCAGCATGATAGGACACACCTACTATCATCTGTGAAATGGAATAGCACTTACAGTCACCAGCATGATAGGACACACCTACTATCATCTGTGACAAGGCTCGACACTTACATCCATCCAGGAGAGAACACATCCTGCTCACAATGATGGAAGGGCATGCACTCATATATAATCATGAGGGGAACACATCCCAGCAATCATATCAGAGTGGCCCCCATTCCTCCTCGACTGAGCTACCTAGTAACTGACCAGGTGCCTCCATTCTCCTAGAGAATGGCAGTTGCCCTTACATCCGACCTGCTCGTCGGAATGGCCAACACTCACATCTCACATGGAAGGAACTTAATCCTTTAGCCATGAACAGAATGGTTCAGCCCTTACATCTGATCAAGTGGGAACACATCCCTCTATCACATCAGAATGGTTACTCATCTTTTACATTGAGTCTTCCTGGTAACTAACCAGGTGCCTCCATTCCTAGAATGGCAATTTCCCTTACATTTGTCCTACTCGACAGAATGGCCAGCACTCATATCTAACATGGAAGGGAGAAACCCTCTCATCATGACATAATGGATCAGCCCTTAAATCTGACCATGGAAGAAACCAATCCTCTCACCATGTCAGAATGGATATGGGTCTCATCACTTTCTCTGGGAGGAAGCCTCAATCTCGAGAACACCAAGTCTCTCTCTGAAGTACTCAAACTTCAGCCTAGCCAATGGCTTCATCAACACATCAGCTATCTGTTCATCCATCGCAACATACAGGAGCTTCACTGCTCCTCTCTGCACCATATCCCTGATATAGTGATACTTGATCTCGATATGCTTTGACCTGTCATGGAACACTGGATTCTATGACAACTTCACGCAACTCTGGTTTTCACAATGTATACAAGTAGCATCTAACTGGAGATCAAATATATCATACAGTAGCTTCCGTAGCCATACTGCCTCACAACTAGCTGAACATGCTGCGACATATTCTGCTTCAGATATACTCAGTGCCACACAGGATTGCTTCCTACTAAACCAAGAGATCACACTTGATCCCATACTGAAGCAACACCCTGAAGTACTCTTCCTGTCGATGGCACTGCCTACCCAATCTGAATCAACATAACCATCTAGGTTAATCTTCTGACTTGCATCGTACTTGAACCCATAATCAATTGTACCCTTCAGGTACCTCAGAATATTCTTTGCAACAATCAAGTGAACACTTCTCGGATCTGTCAAGTAATTTTTCAAGGTGTTCACAGCGAAGTAAATGTCTGGTCTCGTGTTCGTCAGGTACATCAATGACCCAATCATCTGACGATACATCGTAGCATCAACCGATTTTGATGAAACATCACCCAATAGCTTCAGGTTCGATGCGATAGGTGTGGCCATAGCCTTACATTCCATCATCCCAAACCTCTTCAGGATCTCTACTGCATACTTCCCTTGTTCAAGGAAGATTCCATCTGTACTCTGCCACACCTCCATACCTAGAAAGTAATGCATCATCCTCAAGTCCTTTATCTCGAACTCAGCAGCAATCTTTCTCTTCATATTAGCAATCAACCCATCTGTACCTGTCACAAATAGATCATCTACATACAGTAGGAGCATCACAGGATTGCCTTCTTCAACCTTGTAGTAAAGGTTGGAATCTTCTTTACTCTTGGTAAAGCCTAGAATCATCAGTAATCTACCCATCCTGTTGTACCATGTCGAACCTCAGGATCTTCTGCAATCACTCCCTCTGAAGCAGAGCATCATACTCCCTCTATCTTCCATACTCTATGCACTGAAACATTTTGTATTGGAGTGACAAGTAGTATCCATCTAGGATCACTGGATACTAAGATCCTCTATCTTGAACTTCTTCAAAAGTTCATCTTGCACCCATCTGTGAGCTTGTCATCCTCCATCAACCTTGTAGCAAAGGTTAAGATATTCATCAAGCTCATCATGTATGTGTTATCCCATGGGTGTCTTCTGAACTCATACAAGGCCTTCTTTCATTTGCACACATGATTATGCATGTCATGTGACTTCACTTCTATTAGCTGTAAATGTTTCTTTGTAGACTATGCCTTCTCTTCGTGAGAAGCCTCATGCTACAAATCTCACTTTGTATCCCACGATGTTTCCATCTACTGCATGATGGAACTATGAACTTCTCTTTAGGTCTCAATACTACGTCGTAACATCATTCTTCTTGAACTGGTCTTCCATTTCTTCTTAGTTACTTCTTCTTGTCTGGAAGGTTCTGCATCAATGATGTCGCTGCATTCATCATATTATTCTTTGTCTTGAAATGTCGTCACTTGTTCTTCAGAACAAGTCTTCATTCTTCTTTGCTTGTAGGTGGTTATGTATGTGATCTTTCCTACAACTCAAATGCATTTGTATGGTTAGAACATTTCATAAAGAATATTCATACTGGAAAATACTTATGCATAAATATATGATCATGCAACTACTTTAGCCAATACAACATTCATCCATATCTCACTGAAACTTTCTAGATGCCTTCCATCTCTACCAGGACAACATTGAGATTGTGCACTAATCCAATACGTCAGCAAAGAGGTTTCATTCTAGATAAGTAGTAATGGAGAGTTGTATAGCACCATGAGCTACTTACCCATCACATGCATATTAGTAGTGTACTGTTGTTAATGCAAACATCCTATCATGCATAATACATCAACTAAATATAAACAAATGCATAACAAAACAATATCATTAAATAACAATTGAATACTTATCTTTATTTGTTTCGTGGGTAGACTGCTTCTTGATCCTTCAGCTTCATCGTCTTCTTGATTCATGGTAGCATCGTTTCTTATCCAAATGATATGGAAGATAAGAAGTTCTTCAAGAGTTGAGTTCTTCATATTCCTCATTGCTTAAGGGATCTTCTTTGGATGGTGAGATCTTGATCTTCAATTTCTCCCATCTTCTCTTCTCTTCTTATGATTCAAGCTTCTTCTTCTTTCCAAAGTCTGCTGAAAGTAATCACTTCCTTCTCGAACACATTCCTTGAATAAATGAATTCCATGATCCTGGGAGGCCATTCAAGGTGGCCATCACCACTTCTGCATTCTTCACTTCTGCTTCAAGTTGTTCTTGATTTTGAGAGAATCTTATGACTGTATGGTCTCTGCATTCTAGATCTTCACATTCTTCAACTGGTTTCTTTAGGTCATATTCTGATTTTTGTTCTTCCCTTCAAATAGCTTGAAATTCTGGAAGACCTTCAACAGCTTTGCTTGCAATAGGTAGTGCTCTGTAATGCACGTGTGCATGCCTTCTATGCCAAAGCTCATTTGGCTCTACTGTTTCATGGATCAAGGCTTGTTCTGGATAGCCCTTCAATTTGTACAAGCCTCCTTTTTGTTCTCCAATCACTACCGCATCATCGATAGTCTTTCCTTTTGGCCATATGATGACTTAACCATTTATGAATGCAACCCGCATTCCTTTTGCATGAATGCTGAAATGGAGAGAAGGTTCTTCTTGAGTCCTGGAAAAAACAATACTTATTTCATTGTTAGAGACTTACTAGGGTCTAGCTTGTATGAAGATTCCCTACTACCTTTTATTGGATATTGACAGCCATCTCCAAGTTTCACCTTGTGAGGTGATTCATGTTTTGACAGTCTTACAAAGAATTCCTTGAATCTCGTCATATGTTTGGAAGCCCCACTGTCTATAAGCCAATCATCATTTCCATGATTATGTTACCTGTGAGAGATGATATCAGAACATATTCATCCTCACTTGAAGAATCTTCACTTTCATATCTGGATCTCTTTCTGGATGGTTCATCATCCTCTGCAACATGAGCATGATGTCTTCTTTGGCCTCGTCTCCCTCTGAAATCGGAACCTCTATACCCATGTAGGTGTCCAATCTAGTTTCTTTAGAGAGATCAAATAATTCTATGCTTGGAAGTTGTCAACTTCACCAAGATTATGATCAAGATATTGTGATAGATCATATTGAAATAATAACCTCAAATGGAAATAGCAAAAGATTAGATCTTACCGATTTGAGGTGTCCGTCCTTGTTCCGGAGCTGGCTGATCTAGGGTTTGTCACAGAAACCCTAATTTTCAAAACTTGGAATATTTCAGATCTGATTGGATAAACAGATATATCTCTTCAAATGGAGCTATCCAATGTACTCCTTTTCTGAAAACAGTGGAGGGAATCTCCCGGAACAGGAAGCCCTAATTTTCCAATTTCTTCTGGAGAAATGTCTGTTACTGTTTCTGTGATATCTCTAAAATTACTGCTCCTATGTGACTAAATTTTTTTACTTATGTAACCTCGCATGTCCCTAATCAAAGACCATATTTTTCATCAGAATTGGTTTCACCATTTGGGATTTATGATCCTTTTCCTGAGGTGACCTGTTACGGGACTGTTCAGAACAACGAAGTTGTACGGCATGCCACGTGTCACTAGTTCATCGTTTGAGTCTGATATTCAGACCACCAAAATTAAATTTTGTTCCCTTTCTGTAACATCTTCAGGAATTCCATTTGGACCTCTGTAGCTCAAGATATTGCAAATCTTCCCAGATGTCCTGTTCAGGGATGAATTCTGGAAGAGGCTGGAACCCTAACTTGGAGAGATCATATCTTTTGGACACAGGATTCATCATGATTTTATATTCTTCCCCTGCAATTTTCAGCTTCTAAGACTTCACCAATATTGGAATATAGCGACTGTACCAAAACTTAGCAGTTTTAGTGTTTAGGGTTTCTCCTAGCTCAGGGTCAAACTAAGGTTTGACTTTCCCGGAGTTTCACCCAACCAAATTTATTGATCCAGGTCTCTAAACTTCGGTTTTGATGAGGATAAAAATCCTATGCTGGTCTCACTCAAAAAATTCATGTTCTGAAGAAAGCCCTAATTTCCACATCGAAGACTGAAAATGCTCGGAATCAAATTCCGCTTCGACAGAAAGATGCGCCCTAAGGAGGAGAGTTGTTCCACCTTACTTTTGCTGAAAATATGTGGAGGAAGATCCACAAACTAGGAATCCCTAGTTCCTGTAGTTGCACAATGTCTTCTTCTCAGGTTAACTCTGATACCATGTTAGATTTTCATCACATTAAGCTAGCATTATGATCTTAGGATCTTTTCACTGAGAGAATAACAAGCACAGCAATAAAACATAAGCACATCACAAGAGACAAGAGACACAAATATTTTTTCCTCGGGGAAACCATAAAGGAGAAAACCCTGCAACTTCCTCTAAGATAGAATCAACACCAAAATAGTAAGAGATCTCCCAAAACATCAGTAGTCTTCTGTCTTCTGTCTAGTCCCAAAATTTCCTTCTTCAATAGTGCGCCACACTTGGGAGAGCAAGTGATGTATTTCACAAGTGATAAATAGAGAGACTCTCACTCTCTATTTATATTCATCCATTCACTTAAATTGCCTTTTCACATGTAGGCTCAACCTAATAATTACTACTCGAGCCTACACCTTAATTAGTGTATAATAACTCAAGTGCCCTGAAACTATGGGGACTTACCTAATGACTTGATATGACTTGATTACATTATTAATCCTCCTGATCGGAACATCGGGGCACGACCACATGACTCAAATACATAATAGAAACATCCTGAAATAAACATCGGGTTACAATACATAAGATACATAGAAGAATACATTCCGAAGTTACATATACATCAACACCTCTTAACCATCCACATGGACCTTGAGTGCACAGGTCCACACAACTCAATATTCTCAACTCCTTGTATGAGGTATTGTTCCTATGCATTGAAAAATGCCGAAGGTAGATGCTTCTACATTTCACACATAAGATGATGAATTTATCTCCTCCAATACTTTGTATCTTCTTTATGGATCTCTTTAGATGTCAACCATATACAAGTGACGCAAACCAATAACAATATTTATCAAAAAAAGCATTAAATTGCATATCATTAAATAGTGCACAAAAAACAAATATAAATTATACAGAGAATTAAAGAAACACTAAGCACAAATAATTAATCGCTAGTTACCTCATGTAATACCAAGATTATACATAACTTGTTTGACATTGTTGTCAAAGTTGTCCAGGAGAGAGAGAGAGAGGTAGAACATACTGTATCAATATACAAGCCACACCATTTATTAAACAAAGAGTATACAAACAAGAAAAAAAATTATGCAATAAAATGAAAAAACAAATTTATATAGACATAACAATAATAATTACCTTGATGAAGACATGCCAATCATGTGTTTTGACCCCGGCAAAATTGCCTTTTTTAATGATATTCTTCAAGTTCGCACAAAATCCAGTGGGAAATTTAATTTTCTGCATTACTTATTTGACAACATTGCTTTGCTACTCTGTAAACATCCATGGAATTGAGTTTATATTAACTTGGTCTCCGTTTATATAAAATTGGATGATGTATTTCATTGCATGGTTTCCTTCTTGAAAGTCTTGGTAAACTTTCACAATTTTATCTTTCCCCCTCGTTAGCTCCAATAGAAACCATAATGTTTCATTCACATTCTTTCCAATATGCATTGTATCAAACAAATGAGCAATTTGTAGGTGCTCATAGTATGGAAACCTGCTAAATTGTGTAGGATAACTTTTCATTCCTCATGAAATCCCATTAATTCCTTCATAATCACAATGGAAATCATGAATATTAGTTTATAAATAAATTACATCATGAATCAAATGCGAACACTATAGTAAACAAATCACAATAAAAATTAAAATACATAACAATTCATATACAATGATTCATACGTACCATGATGACAATTTCTATTCTATTGCATCTTCCAAAGGTGAGGTGTCATTCTCCGTGGTTTTAATGCAGTATCTTGCTTCCCATTGAAAATATTTTGTTTTGTTGTTCTATACTAGTGATTCTTAGAGAGGAAATTCCTATACGCATCAAATACCTCCTTTCTTAATCTTTTTGAGCAACGAGATTTTATCTTAGGACCACAAACTGGACATGAAAATTTACCCTTTGTCTAAAGACCTACAATATATAGATATGGAATATCTATTTAAATTATAATTTTATATAAACTATGTTAACTACTTTATATAATTAAATGCAATTAAAGTGGAACTTAAAAATATAAACCACAAAATTGGGTTAACCCAGGGGCATCATGTATTGTCCATACAACCATTACATGGAATTGAAATTGCCTTTGCCGTATTGGTATAGATACATCATACATAGTGATGCCATTCCATAACTTCAGTAGCTCATCTATAAGAGGTTCGATATATACATTCATATCTTTGACTTGGAACTTAACTTATTAATTTGAAGTACATATAAAATATATAATTATGAGAACCATTAAGATATATAAACCATGCAGAAGAGTAAAATACAAAAATATACAAATGAAATTAGGAAACCTAATATGACAAATGCAATGCCACAACTACATTAGAAATGAAACAATTGTAGAGACAAAATACCCAGAATAATCATCGACAACATTATGTGCTCCCTCTTTATTGAAAACCATGGAGGAATGTTATTGTTGATAATAAAAATAGGCCACGTCATGTAAATGAATTTCATCTGTGAAAATGGATTAACACCATCTACTGCTAAATAAATCCTAATGGGTGATTCCATGAAGATGGGTAACACTTTTTGGCCAAATTTTGCGATGAAAACCTGATTTTTTACTCATGTGCTACATAGAAGCCATCAAAACGCATATATGCCATGTGAATTTTGACTTGCAGTAAAAAAAAAAATTGTAGAATATTATGTTGGATTCATAGTGATATTTTTTTTAAAATATTCCGATGTCATTTAATGTGTGAATTTTTGCATTTAATGAACTGTGTGACCTTAAAATTTTGAAGAAGCTAATAAGTGGCTCGTGTCCACGTAGAGTAATTCAATCTTGCATTAATAATTTAAAAAAATATATATATATAATCATGATCTACATAAAATTCAGTGTGATGTGCATATTTTTTTGTTAATTTTTTTCCCATTATACAATTATTTATTATTTTTCGAAAGTGACCACATTCGATTTCAGCATCGTTTTAAACACATATTTGTCCACGTAAAGGAATTTTTTCTATTTTTTCAAAAATTGAAAAACCAAAGATACCCTTTTGAAGAGGACACGTCGATATGTGATGTGTGCATTTTTAAGAATTTTTTGGCTGTGTATTTTTAACTCTGCGGATTTTTCTTTGAGCTGCTTCGAAGTTGCAGTGTGGTTTTCTAAGTATAAGTTTTACAAGCAATTAAAAAATAAATATCATATGAATGCCAAAATGCATGTATGATACCTCAATGGATATAAGATTCGTTGGTGAATTTATTGGTATCAACTCCGCTCAGTTATGTGCTAGGAATGGCAGGGTTTACACCTCTGCAAGGCACGGGAAATTTTCCATTTGCTTGAATGTGGGATAAGTCTATTTTTTTAAGCCCTCGACCGAAGTATGAACCTCGATCGAGGTATTTAAATACCTCGATCGAGGTATTAACAAGACCTCGATCGAGGGTTTGTAAATCCCTCGACCGAGGGTTTAACAAACCCTCAGTCAAGGTCCTGTTAATACCTCGACCGAGATATTAGCTCGGTCGAGGTCCTAGTCATGTAATATTCTATTTAAAGAGAGCAGCCTTAAGACAAAAGCGTAGGTGGTCATTACATTTTTTGAGAGTTGATGTATGAAATGAAAAGAAGGGTCATTTATCTTTATTTGTAGAAATGGGTCTTGGAGTCTTAGGAGTCATAAATATGATTGATCAAATATATGACTCCTATGACTCCTCGACCCATATCTACAGATCTACACATAAAATTTAGAGGAAGCAAAAGTAGTAATGTTTTTACATGTTTCTTCTTCAAGGTATGGGTGAATCCGCGGACCTGGGTAACTCCAGTCTCCGAGCCATCACGTTAGTGGCTTTCTATGCATGCCGTAGCTGTTTCGCAGGCTCCATGTCAATGTCAATGTCAATGAGAGTGATTATTGTTACTTGTCATTGACATTGACATTGACATGGAGACTACGAAACATCTACGGCTTGCATAGAAAGCCACTAACGCGACAGCTCGGAGACTGGAGTTACATAAAGCTCAATTATAATGAATATATTTTGCAGTCTTTGGTAATTTAGTGATGTGTCCCTACTTGTAACCAAATCCATATATTTTTAGGAATAAATGTGCCACATACAATCAATGAGGGTGCATTTCCTCTTGGTTCTTTATTTTCTTGGGGTTAAAGGCACTCTTGCATTACTAGCCTCCATTTTCTTGGATTTTGTGCACTTAATTTAGCTTGTATGGATGTTAATTTTGACATCTTTAGCTTAAGAGAAAGATAACTCATTATGTTGTCATTAATGCAACACCAAGTTGGTGTAACATTATATAAACCATGAATTTTTAATTGCTTCGAATTTGAAATTTAAATAGTAATATTTCAAAATTGAAATGAACTTAAACCCTCCAAACATGATGGAAGTAATATATCCTTCCTAGTATTGTGTCACATATTAGTTGATCTCTAAATAAAATAATAAAGAAATAAAAATAAAAATGTCAAATATTACAAGTTAATTAATATAGTAGGGTTACATATGGAAATAGATTGCCACTCATTATTAATTAGTTAATATTGTATTGTTATATTATTTTTATATATAGGAATCCATTATGATTTATCAATAATGAATTTTTTAAAGTCATATTAATCTTTAAATAAAATAAAATAAAAATGTTAAATATTACAATATTATTTTTATATAAAGAAATGCATTGTAATTTATCAATAATTAATTTTTTAAAGTTACATTAGCACAACTACATAATGTTATCTAGTAATTCAAATATATTACTTGACTAAATACTTATATTAATCACTTTGATATATTTGTAAAGCGAAGACTAGAAAGCATGATTTCAGTTGTAAATCAATGTTAATAGTAATTGTGGGGTATAGC
>LPNX010152095.1:73253-86501 GCA_001517045.1 Pseudotsuga menziesii | reverse complement strand
TTATCTTTAATCTTTGGTATCTTTTTAAATAAAATAAATTAAATGTAAATTCAACCCATAAATACTATAAATAATAGTTTGAAAATTTATTTTTTTCTAAATAAATTAGACTACCCTTATGATTTGTCTTAGGGTGAATAGGGTTAGTAGGGGGTAAGGTAGTAATATTGAGGGGGGGTTAAGTAGGGTTAATGAGGTTAGATTAAATGGTAGGTTTAATTTATGTTTTGAAAAAAGGGGGTGGGGTATGGGGATTTTTTATTAATATTATAACTTATTAACTAATTTCAAATAGAATTTTATAAAAAATTTATTATTTGTCTCGGGCCTACAGTTGATTAATTGTCTCTATGGTTCATATAGGTTTGTTTAGTTGGTGTTTTATCGATTTTTTTCAATCCTCCATGAATTCACGGAGGATTGAAAAAAATCGGGCAGCATTTCGGCTTGCCCGAGACACATTTCAAAATTAAACCGGTAGCATAAACCCTACCGGTTGACATAATTTATATATATAAAAAACAAATTAACAAAAAAATTCAATTTAACTACAAATTTTCAAAAATCCGGCAGCATTTCTGCTTTTCAGTACACATTTTAAACATGAAAATTATAAAAACATACATTTACTAAATTTGAAAACAAAATTATAAAAACATACATTTACCAAATTTTAAAACAAATTTTATAAATTTATAAAAAAAAAAAATTACATTCCATTTAAATTGAAAAACAATTTAAACTGTTACCTCTTGGCTCCGACATTGTGATGAGGTTGAGTTGCTTCGGGGTGCTTGGGTTTCTTTGGGGTGCCAGTCTCTCCGTCGTCATTCCATCGCTCTTCCTCGGTCGAGCATTCACTTGTCAAAATGTTGAAAAAGATGGTCGGGGCCCCCGCGGCCCCTTTTTATAATTTTTTTTTGACAGAGGTACCTCGGTCGAGGTATTTATTAACCCTCGGACAAGGTTTAATACCTCGACCGAGGGCTGAACAAAACCTCGGTCGAGGGCTTTATAAAACCTCGGTCGAGGTGTTAATACCTTGGTCAAGGGTTTAACAAGCCCTCGACCGAGGTACGTTGTTTGGTTTTTGGCAAGATGCGCTTGCCAAAAAGTGTTACCCAGGTCCGTGGATTCACCCTAATTTTATGTGGTTCTTCTTTGAAGTGAGGCCACTTTTCATCCATTCTAACATTAAATGAATCATGGATCAATGTATTTGTACCATCATCCTCAACTATGTTTTCATTATGATCATCTTGTTCAATATGATCATTCACTTGTTCTCTATTAAACATAGACGCTCCATGAACCTGATCTAGAACTTGTTCTGAAAGCACTTCCTCTGGACGATATGATATAGGGTGTCTTTCCTTTAAAAATACATGAAAACATCAATAGATATAATTTAATATAGGAAATATTAAAATAAGACATACATTTACCAAAGCAAAGAGTATAAAAAACTTTATAATGCTAAACCTACAAATAGATGATACTCATTCCCCCCTTCAATGTGTCCATGTTCCCTGCAATGTTTTGTGGCTATTGAGATCAATATTCTTCTCCTCTTAAATTCCCTTAATTGTGTACATGGACAATAACATTTGCAATCAACCCTTCATTTTGTTGCATCCCATAGTTTAGCAAGCAATTGTTGATTGTGTTCGTTTGGATCAGGGTTATTTATATTTGACGTTTTGTCACAAACTTCTTGAATGAATACTATCGACAATCTTAAAAAATCAAGTTCCCTGCAATGTTTTGTGGCTATTGAGATCAATATTCTTCTCCTCTTAAATTCCCTGAATTGTGTACATGGACAATAACATTTGCAATCAACCCTTCATTTTTTTGCATCCCATAGTTTAGCAAGCAATTGTTGATTGTGTTCATTTGGATCAGGGTTATTTATATTTGACATTTTGTGACAAACTTCTTGAATGAATACTATCAACAATCTTAAAAAATCAAGTTCCGTGCATTACAATTTTGCCAAATAGAGGTTTGTCGAGGAATAATAAAATTACCACAAACTGTCTGTCGAAGAAAAAAAAATTCCCATAACCGCCTGTTGAAGAATAAAACAATTCCTCAAACCATCCGTCAAGGAATAAATAATTTATGCAACAAGTCCATCGCTTCTATAGCAAACATGTTGGAATGTTTAAAATTTTTTATATTTATAATTCGACAGTCGTCGAATATCCAATGATATGAACCTAGTTATTGATGGAAATATGGGCTTAAATTATTTGAAATATGTCTTTAAATTATTTCAAAAATATCCCAAGGATGTCGAATATCCGACGACCCATCCTGAATGTGACATCGAAACTTAGACACACTCGTGTCGGATATCTGATGGCTCATCCTCCCCATGTCGTCGCAAATTCGACACATGTCCATCGCAAATTCGACAAACGTCCATCGCATAACTGATGATAGAGTGTTGAAACATGTCATCAAAAAACCTACGCTAAAGACATCAAAAATTCAATACTAATAAAAGAAATCAGAAGGTATATTACTTTTCATCATTGCAATTCGACACATCCATACTTTACGCCGGATGTTATCGGATTTTGGGTTCAAATCCTATTGTGTCTCTCTCTTTCTCTTTGTGTTTTTCATTCTTATTCTTCTTGCTGAAATATTTTAACTTTGAAGAATATTCTAAATGTATTTTATTGTTGTAATCTATCAGAGATGTTTTATGCCTCCTGTTGCTAGGGAAAATGCACCTCTTGCAAACAAGAATTGTTCCTCTAGTCTGAATGATTCACATCTTTAACAAGTGAGTTACAACAGAGATGAAAGACTTCCCCTAGAAGTGGTGGAGATCTAGAATGAGTCTCTTTGATAAAGTGGTGTAGCTGTTTCCTATGGTGATGGATCTTCATGGATGTATCTTCCCAATCACATGAAATAAGTAAACAAGATCAAAGAAAACTAGAATATAATCCACTATTTGATGTTAGTGAGCAAGCAATCCAACAATAAAATACAGGAGTATAAGATAACATACTTTACGGGAAAGGAACCAAATTTGCATTAAAGATGAAGAAGAAGTTTACAACCTTTGACTTAGTGTTGATGTGCTCCTTTAGATGCCAATTCCTTGTCCCCAAAAGATCCAACTTTCTCCCTCTATGCTCACCCTACTAATTTAGGCCAGAATGTCAATGCAATAGCATAACTTTGCTCTCTCTCAACCATGGGGTATGAGCTTTATTTTATAAGTCTTGGGAGGATAGGGATAGTTGAGTAAATGGTGGGTGAGGTGGATAAGATATCCCAAAAGGATGGATCTTGAGTCCATGTGGTCCTCTAGTGTAGGGATAAGGGTGCCATGAAGTCTTTTTTTGAGAAGCTTTGTGGAAACCTCTCTTTTTCACTTTTTACCAAGGGCACTACTTCTTCCCCACTATGATAGAGCAGTGACAGGGAAGAATTGCACCTTGAAAATTATGTAAAGGCTATGGCACCACCTACTATCAAGATACTGTAGGCATTACTAAAGAAGGTAACACTCCTTGACTTAATGGGAAAAGCGATGCTGGATTTTCATATGCAGGATTGAAGCCTGGGCTAGTATTTTCACTTCAAAACTTGGGATTTAGAGAAAACACTGATGTTTGGAGGCTCATAACTTGATGATGATGATATTTATGTGTAACAAAATTATTCCCAAATATTGAGGCTAGAGGGATACGATAGGCAAGAGATTTGAAAGAGCAAGTTATCACTTTGAGGCAAGAATTAGCTTGATCAAAGATCATCATCAACCAATCATCTGCAACACATCAATACTTTTGACTCATGATCAAATGTGTCCTCATCATGGTTGCATACCAATACAAGGCATATCCATGAGAGATATTAACAAACATGGTTACTAGAATACAACATAGATCCATGTGATAGAGGACTCAAACTTGGGACGTAGCTACTAGAAATACACTATAGATCTATGTCAAATGAACACAAATTTGAGCATAGCCATGACCATACAAATGTGGAACCATGCTAGGAATTCATACCAGCTTCATATAATATACTCCATCACAACATGGGGAGAATTCTATGAGTTGTTTTAATTGATACCCATGGTCTTCATCCCGTCTTCCACAAAGTATGATTCTATCCATGTGATTACAATGATTTGAAGTCGAACATGGTATAACAAACGTCCATTGCATAACCGACGATATAGTTTTGCAACGTGTTGTTGAAAAACCTACACTAAGGACATCATAAATTCAATGCTGATAAAAGAAACCAAAAGGTACAGTAGTTTTCATCATTGAAATCCAAACATCCGTACTTTATGTTGGATGTCGTCGTATTTTGGGTTCAAATCTTATTGTGTCTCTCTCTTTCTCTCTGTGTTTTTCATTCTCATTCTTCTTGTTGAAATATTGTAACTTCAAAGAATATTATAAATGTATTTTATTGTTGTAATCTATCGAGGATGTTTTATGCCTCCTGTTGCTAGGAAAAATGTACCTCTTGCAGACAAGAATTGTTCCCCTAGCCTAAATGGTTCAGATCTAGAACAAATGAGTTACAACAAAGATGGAAGACTTATCCTAGAAGTGGTGGAGATCTGGAATGAGTCTTTTTGATAAAATGGTGTAGTTGTTTCTTATGGTGATGTCTCTTCATGGACGTACATGCACAATCACATGAAACAAGCAAACAAGATCAAAGAAAACCAGAATATAATCCATTATTCTATGTCAGTGACTAAGAAATCCAACAATAACATACATGATTATAACATAACATACTTTATGGGAAAGGAACCAAATTTGAATTAAATGTGAAGAAGAAGTTTACAACCTTTTCCTTAGTGTTGATGTTCTCCTTCACATGCCAATGCCTTGTCCCCAAAAGCTCCAACTTTCTCCCTCTATGCTCACCCTACTAATTTAGGCCAGAATGTCAATGCAACAGCATAATTTTGCTCTCTCTCAACCATGGGGTATCAGCCTTCTTTTTATAATTCTTGGGAGCATAGGGATGGTTGAGTAAGTGGTGGGTGATGTGGATAAGAGATCCCAAAAGGATGGATCTCGAGTACAGGTCGTCCTCTAGTGTAGGGATAAGGGTGCCATGAAGTATTTCTTCAAGAAGCTTCATGGAAACCTCTCCTTTTCACTTTTTACCAAGGGAACCGCTTCTTCCCCACTATGATAGAGTTGTGACAAGGAATAATCTCACCTTGAACAAGAGGTAAAGGTAGTGGCACCACCTATTATCAAGAGACTGTAGGAATTACTAAAGAAGGTAATGCTCCTTGACTTAATGGCATAAGCGATGCTAGATTTTCATATGCAGGATTGAAGCCTAGGCCAGTATTTTCACTTCACAACTTGGGATTTAGGGAAAATCCTAAATTTTGGGGCCTCATCACTTGATGATTATGATATTTATGTGTAACAAATATCTTCCCAAATATTGAGGCTAGAGGGATACGATAGGAGAGATCTTTGAAAGAGAAATTTATCACTTCGAGGCAAGAATTATATTGACTGGAGATCATCGTCAACCAGTCATCTACAATACATCAATACTTTTGAATCATGATCAAATGTGTCCTCATCATGGTTGCATACCAATACAAGGAATATCCATGAGAGATATTAACAAACTTCATTACTAGAATACAACATAGATCCATGTGATAGAGGAATCAAACATGGGAAATAGCTCCAAGAAATACACTATAGATCTATATCAAATGAACACAAATTTGAGCACATCCACGACCATACAAATGTAGAGCCATGCTAGGAATTCATACAATATACTCCATTGCAACATGGGGAGAATGCTATGAGTTCTTTTAATGAAAACCCATGGTCTTTGTCTTGTCTTCCAGAAAGTACGATTCTATCCATGTGATTACAATGATTTGGAGTCAAACATGGTATAAACCACTTGATTTCCGGTCAATGATGTGAATCGTTAATAACTGCGAGGGAAATCACCATTGATGTAAATGATTCCTAAGGTAGCCTAGTACAATCTTCTAAGTGTGAATAGATGATTTGACATTGAACACTCAGTCGAATCTATCGATCAAAGGTCAATGATGTGAACCTATGTAGAGAGAGAGAGAATATGTCATTGAGGAATACTTATCTCAAGGTACTAAACTTGTTTCTAAGACTAATTCATGGATGATGAACTGATGTTGACAGTAATAGTCTTGTAGAGGAGGGCCATGATGAATCCCACATCGATGACATGAAACTCAGAACAAAGTTATGGAATGTTGTAGACGATGTAACCATAGGACGGAATCAAAAGGTACTAACTCAAAAGGTTGTTTTAATTATAGAGATAAACTTTCAACTTCCCTTTGAACATTGGGTGGCATGAAAAAATACTTGGCAGCATTGACTAGACGAGGAGGAGCATGATCCGACAATGGACAATGCATCCCTTGAAATAACCAAAGGAGTGACATGAGTCATGAAAGTGGTTCGACTTAGAGGCAATCTGATTACCTAATTGACTGAATGAAATCCAAACAAGTGCCATGTTCAAAGGTGACTACAAACTGCCATTTTATTTGCAAAAAGAATTGATTCCCTTCCCTTAATTCCCATCATGATTGATGAGTTCCTATTTTTTGTTTTTACGAGTTCAAAGAGTGTAACAAACACTCATTGTAGATCATCCAAAGACAAGTCCATTCTCATATGTTTTACAAACCTGAAAAAGGATGGGTTCGTTCCCAAAAGAGGGTCTCTCAGTGTTTAGTTTAACCAGTCCAATGAAATTTAACTTGATATCGTTCATGTTTAGAGAGTTTGAATGAAGATGGAAGAAGAATCCAAAGGGTCCTTTTTCATAAATAGTCAATCTGAAACGAAAAATAGATAAACTATCGTCGAAAAGATGACTCTTCAAGTACTTTTACAAGTATTTAGAAGACAAGCGTTCTCGACAATATTTTCACATTCAGGGAGTCCAAAAAGAGTTTAAAGAAGACTCCAATAGGTTTATTTTACATGAAGAATAGGTTTTACAATCCTGAAAAGAAGCATAAAAATACTTGAAACTTTGATACTAGGTTTTGGTAGCATGATCAAAGTGTTGAAATGAACGCTCAAGGACTTTTTCCATTTTTTAGAAGTACAAAAATGTAAAAAGAATGAACTTCCCATAGAAAATATTGTTCATTCCTGTCCTTGCACAACTTTTAAAAAGTCTATTAGTTTCTAAAAAATATTTTTAAATGACTTTTATAAACTATATAAAGAGTTTTTTTAATAAAAATGATTTAAAAACATTAAAATAATATAAAAAACTCTAAAAATCTTTTATAAAATCAAAGTAAATAGTAAAAACCAAATCAATTACGATTTACCAAACCTTGGAGAGCATTTTGGGAGAATTGGAGTGCAAATTTTAGTTGGATATTTTGGATCCATCACCCATCCATTTTCCGCATTGTCAGATCCACATAAGAGCTAGAAACCTCCTCTTCCTTTCTATGGTTTCCATTTTTCATTTTTGTTGAGTTTTGGGGCCTTAAGGGAAATATTAAGAAACGAAAGTCGGGTACCGGTTCTATCCTTCAAAGGAAGAGCATATAAAAATGCACTTTTTCAATTTTGCTCAGGCAGTGGCACAGCTCTGGTGTAAAGGGATAGATGTGGTGCCAGCCTTGAGTTCAAAACACATTCTGTAGTCAAAATAAAAGCTTTTAATAAATTTCAATGGTTGAGTATGTTTCTAAATGGCCGATTAATGATTTTTGACAGGTCATTTGGTAAAAAATGGTGACTTGGAAGGAGATACAACATGATGATGACGATTCCCATGCCACAAGAGATGCAGGTTTCATAGATTCCCTATGAGGTTGTGGCCTATTAAAATTCTTCTGCACTCCTAGCATTGTTTCACATGCACGTTTACTGGAGTACATCCTACGGATGTGGAATCCATAACAACAGTACTTTGAGGTGGGACCCCATATTTTGATTGTGGAGGTGGAGGATATTTATTTCCTGATAGGGATGTCTAGATGAGGAGCACCTATTTCTCTGACTGGTTCCCAATGCAGGGACATAACTACACAGGAGCTTATTGATCATCACTGCTACCTAGAAACAAAGATGTCAGGTAAGAAGATCCCAATTAAGGCTGTGATAGATCTACTGCTTCGGACCATCCTATTTACTATACAGAGGGTGGTTGGGAGCCAAGGGCCCCACTAAGAATATTGGGAACATATGTTGTATGCCCTGGAGGCCATGGCACCCATGGTGTTCGAATGGGCCGAGGCACTACTACGTATGTTCAAGGATCAACTGACAAAATGTCAAGAAGGAGAGCTGAAACAATTTGGGTATGGGAACGTCCTTGAATTATTTTTCTTTGACAGGGTACCCCTCTTAAGGCCCCATGTGGTATTCCTAGATCTTAGATCTAGAGACCCCTGCATGCTACAGTGGGTGGAGATCATATCCCGCAGAGGCAGTGGAAGGGGAAGGGTCAAGTTTGAGGCTTCCTTCCTCCATTGGTTGAGTGATCAGATCCTCATGATTAACGACACACATATATTGCAGGGACCGACTGCCAAGGAGACCTTGATCTACCACTACCAGCTGCCGCTTAATGGGGTGACATCGGTAAGAAGCAATACCCAATATGTTGATTATGTTTTTATATATTTTTTTATGTTTTATGATTTTTATGGATGATAACAAGAACTAATGTTTGAATGCAGATGTTGGTGATGCATGACCTAGGGGATCCTCCCCAGTGGACAAGAGAGCAGGAGCTCTCTTTTTCCATAGAGGCAATGATGAACTCACAGAGGTGGAGGACAAACTGGATCAACTGACTTTGGATATCCTGAATGCTACTATAGATGACCTCCCTATGAGGTTTCAGAGACATACTACGGGAGTATCAAGCCACTTCAGTCACTTGCTACATAGGGTAGCAAGGGCCATTATGTGCTACCACAAGCACCATTAGAGCGGTCTGCATGATGTATCCATGAAAGATATCTAGATTCAATATTTTGTATGATTTATATGCCTGAAATCCACAGTGCTTCAGATGAGGTCTCGTGACCAATTTTATTGTAAAAAAACCTTCTTATATATATATATATATCTAAAGACTCGGTCCCAGTTTTTATACATGCTTGAAATGGATAAATTATATTGACATGATTTTTACATGTCTTTTACAGTTTATTTTACTTTATGATTTACCATGTTTATTTTTAAAAGTTATGAATGGGAAATATGCCAGTCTAGAATGAAATTTTCCAATGAATCAACAATCATATTATCAATCCTAGGGATATGCCTATAAGTGATGAAATCAAATGACCTTTCCAACAAACACACACTCTGAAAGAGGCGAAGAAGTGTAGGGTTCCTAATAGCGTAAATGTGATTTAGGTGACAAACCACTAGTTGAGATTCCATAAATACTACCAAATCATGAATGTCCTCAGATGTATCCTCGGTGAGTAAACCTATCACTGCCTGATACTCGGTGATGTTGTTGGTAGCTGGATTGATACAAAACACTCCTCAAATGACTAAATCTTGAGCTGAGGTATACTACACCCAAGTAGCTAATGCAAGGTTCAAGGTATTATGGCATGCACCATTAGAGAAATCATAGAAATCCATCCAATTTGCATAACCAAAACATGGTATTAATAGTATGGACATCAAACTCAAAACCATATTGAAAAAGACAAAACACACTGAAATCCAAATATACATATATACAAGGTACCATACATAAATGTCTTAAGTATAATACCTATTCAGGTATAACCCATTTCTAGGTTTCTCGAAGGGTATCCCATCATAGTCTACGAGCTCATAAGCCCCTTTCTATAAGACCTTACTAATGACAAAGGGAATGTACCACATGGATTCAAAATTCCCCTTCCGTAGTTTATCATGTCTCTGATCATAAGTCACTACTAGGTCACCTTCATTGAAGACATGAGGTTGAACAAACTTTTCATACTGTGCCTTGACACTTTTTTTGTGTGCCTCGATAGCCAAGGCAGAATCTATCATATTTTCATCAAGGTTGGTCAAGTACAAAAATCTATCTTATTCGATGGAAGTGTTTATGAGAAGTTATATTGTGATTTTAACTGATGGAATTTGACACTAGATAGGGAGGAAATACTCTAGTCCATAGACCAACTGAAAGGGTGTGAAACCAATTGTTGTTTTTACTGAAGTCCTATAAGCCCAAAGTGCAAAAAACAAAGTGAAGTGCTATTTGAATTTGTGATCTCTAAACATCCTACGCAGCATAGTTTTCAAAACTTTGTTAATGGCCTCGACTTGACCATCATCCTATTGGAGAAAACCAATCTTAGCACTCAGCTCAGCCATCATCTGATTCTAGAAATCATATTCATGGTTAGTGACTATAGCTTGCAGGACTCCAAACCTATCTATCACATGGTGTTATGGAGAGAAATTCCCATGGCTTGGGGAACCAGAACAGACAACTTGACTCCAGAAATCAATCCTTTCCAATATGCAAGAGAAATCAAATATCTAATACTAAAGGATCAAAACTCGTACCTTATTCTGGATGGTTGAAGTAGATCCCTGTTGAGATTTCCAACTCCAACTTGAATTGATAAATTACTTCCTCAACAATCAATAAACAAGACAAGCATGCCATATATATTGGTGTTAGATCTACTCTAGCATATATAATCAACAATGTATAAGCATTTGAAATCATCCATGGATAAAATATTCATTCAAACATACATTATTGAATAGGAAAAGATATTTCAATTAATATAAAATCAGAGATTACAATGAATACAACCTCTATCGGCACGTCCGCGAATCAGAGAAAATGAATCCCCACTTGGGCCTCCACCACCTCAATCCTCCATATCTCGATAGTAAGCTCACAAGCAAAAGGAAAGCTTGGAAAGAACACCAAAGTGCTCCAAGGGACAAAGGGATGCAGACTCAAGCATAAATTCTGGCAACAATGGACTATAGTTTTGTTTCTCTCAATTCTTGCACATTCTTCAATGTATCCAAAGGGTTCCTTATATAGCTCTTCAATGGGGAAATGAAGGTTCGAATCCAAGCGATCTCAAGGCATATGGAAGGCCAGGAGACAAGTGAGTCAGATCCATGTAAGGGAAAACTCCAAAAGAATTTGGCCTTTTCCACACATCCTGATGTACGTAGTTTTAGGGGTCAAACCCGCGTATATACATGAGAAAGGGTTTAAAAGTTGTGTATAGAAATTTAGACATGTTTTTAGGTATGATATTGGAAACATCAAAGGTATCAAAAAGGTCCATGGGGTCCAAAGAGTCTGCAGAGGGACAGGGGAAGGACATACAAGTGTGATTCACCAGGTGTGGTAAAATCAGCTATAACAGATGCCCCCTAATGTGTGAGATCGGAGAGGTCATACGATGGCCGAAATATATTATAATTCAATCCCATAAGTGGAGTGATGTAGAATCCCAAATGGAATACCAACCACCCAATCAGTATAGTACAATGATACAACTTTGCATATAACTACAAATACATAGAGCAGTCCCGGATACATAAGAGCACAATGGCCATGAATAGGCATGATACAAAATATGACATAAGTGGTCATCGCCATGTACAATATGCATAGATCAAAATCTCCATGATGAATATATACAAAGGATCATGATCTCCATAATGGATGAAGATATACAATGGATCAAGATCTCCATAATGGCTGGAAATGTCTGACATATACTGGAATCAAGTCACGAGAGCTGAAATATCATGAACACTAGCATGATCAAGGAGGTATCATATAAGAGATGCCACCAATCTGGAAGGTCTTCTACACAAACTACTACAAGTACAAGTCCTACTATGTGAATAGAAGTGTCAAGTTCAAACATAGTAGTCCATCGTCTGATTACTGGTCATTGATGTATACCGTTAACAGGCACAAGATCACCCACCGATAATGATAATGGGAATCAAGGTACTAGAGCGAAAACTAACAAGTGTGAATAAATGTGTTGAGGTCGAACACTTGATAATTCATTATTCATGAGACATTGATGCATTCCCAAAGAATTGTCGATGGAAAGAGAACCTGCCACTGATGACAACAAGTCTCAAGGCACTAAAAAATGACTCTAGATTGCAATCCCAGAATAAATGATCTGAAGTTAATGGGATGACATTTACTGGAAGGAGGGAATTAAGGAATCCCCCATCATCCAACATGAGGTACTCAACAAAGCTGTATAATTTGGAAGGACTCGATCATAAGGTGCATGAACTAGTAACTATAATGGGATTGGCTGACATGCAAAGTCAATATAACTGAGGAATGGATGACTCAAGTTTCAACTTCCTTCGAACAAGAGCATAACGACGAATGGTGACTGAATGTAGACAGCATAGACTCGATATACAAAATTGGGACATCTCTGCGACACAGGAGGCATCGACAGAGGCTCCATAGGGACTGGAAGCTTAACCAGTCAGTGGAGATAAACTCAGATAAACAAGTACAGCTCCTAAATTCAAAATATAAACCCAACCAATGGATGTGATATATAGTGCTCTGTTCAAAGATGACATGACTCACCAGCTACCAAACATAACATCTTTCCTTGTCTAGCTTTTTGGTTTTTAAAAAAAAAAATTTCACTTTTTCAAATATTTAAAAATCTTGAAAAGGAATAAAACTGATTTATAGTTACAGACTAGGAGGAGATGAGTGTCATATGGGAAAAAAAACTAGTTCCAAGTAGTGGAACATACCTATGCTCAATGCAAGGATACATGTGTAGGATAGCGACACTCGGGGGAAAGTCCCCTCCCGGTAGAATAAGGAATCAAGTTGCAAAGGATATAAAAGATGGCTCTGCATGGCTAGACATGAGACACGCTCGGGCTATATGGCTAAAACTCAAAGTCAAGGAAGGCGACATAAGGCTCAATGAGTCAGGAAAAGCTCATGATAATGCAATTACAACTTGACATAAGGGAGTCCCGAGGAAACAAGCCCGAAAAAGATCAAGAGGAGTATGAGGCTCTTGCGAAATGTCATGGAAATACTATACAATGAACTCTTGGACCTAAGAGAGGACTCACAGCATTGGTACCAAATGAAAAGGGGAGCTAACTAGGACACCCATGTATAGGAAATCTCTACCATTCACATAGTACCACTTCTAACAACAGCATGAAGGTT
>LPNX010152095.1:16999-67526 GCA_001517045.1 Pseudotsuga menziesii | reverse complement strand
AAAATATTCATTCAAACATATATTATTGGATAGGAAAAGATATTTCTATTTATATAAAATCAGATATTACAATGAATACAACCTCTGTCGGCACGTCTACGAATTATAGAAACTTAATTCCCCCACTTGGGCCTCAACCACCTCAATCCTCCATCTCTCAATAGCAAGATCACAAGCAAAAGGAAAGCTTGGGAAGAACACCAAAGTGCTCCAAGGGACAAAGGGATGCAGACTCAAGCATAATTTCTGACAACAATGGACTATAGTTTCTTTGCTCTCAATTCTCACACATTCTTCAATGTATCCAAAGGGTTCCTTATATATCTCTTCAATGGGGCAATGAAGGGTCGAATATGAGCGATCTCAAGGAATATGGAAGGCTAGGAGACAAGTGACTTGGATCCATGTCGAGGAAAACTCCAAAAGAATTTGTCCTTTTGCACACATCCTGATGTATGCGGTTTTAGGGGTCAAACCCATGTATATACACGAGAAAGGGTTTAAAAGTCATTTATAGCAATTTAGGCATGTTTTTAGGGATGATATTGGAAAGATCAACGGTATCAAAAAGGTCCATGGGTTCCAAAGAGTCTGCAGAGGGACAGGGGAATGCCATACAAGTGTGATTCACCAGGTGTGGTAAAATCAGCTATAACACATGGTTGAATAAAACGAGGGCGAATGTCTTACCATCCTTTGCATATGTAGGCATTACCTCAGCCCATTTTTAAATTAATCGACTGCTATGATGATGTAACCATGGCCCCGACTAAGGTAGGATAACAATGCATAAAATCAAAAATCCACTTGGAAAAAGGGCCAAATGCAATGATAGGGTGTAAAGGAGCAGGATGGGTTTGCTTTTTCAGATAAAAGTGTTGATAAGGTGGGCATTTCTTAACCGCTTCATGACAATCTTTAAATATTGAAGGTTTGAAATACCCAACGTGAAGGATATTGTGGGTTGTATCCATCCTAGAAAGAGTACCGCCACATTTTCGAGAGTGGCAGTCATTGAGAACATGTTTATCCTCTTCATATGCAAGACACTGGAATCGATACCATGTTGGTACAGTGTATCATTCAGAATGAGATAGTACTTTGCATGCTGACGAATACGATGACAATATTCATGGGAAATGTTGGACTGAAATATCTAAGTCTAGAGATAGATGATTAAATATCCATACCATAGATCAGTTGTGCTTATCAGGAACAAAAATTCATTCGGGAATGAATCATTGGGCTCAACTTTTGTCAAATCACAGGAAAGTTCACACACCAACTCTGCTAAAACCAAGGATTTATTTGAAGTATCCTTCATGAACTCAAGATCAAATTCCTGTAAGATAATAATCCATTGAGAATATTTCCCCCCTAGTATCGAACAAGCCAGAATGTAGTACATAGGGTTTTGATCTGTGAGTACATTTGTGGTACAAATTAGAATGTAATGACAAAAATTTTCTACAACAATGACCATAGCCAAAGCTAACTTCTCCACTCACAAGTAATGGGTTTCGAAGTCAATGAGACTATTACTTATGTAATATATCATGTTTTCTTGGTCATTGGGATTGTCCTGTGCTAGAACCATTCTGATGGTAGTAGTGGAGGCAGCAACATACAACATAAAGTCTTTTAAATAATTTGGTGGGTGTATCATGGGTGAATGGGTTAGAGCATGCTTCAGATTATCAAAAGCACGTTGGGCCTGGTCATCCTAGAAGAATAGAGTGTCCTTCAGGAGATGCATATAACCATACGTTTTCTCGGTGAAGTTGCACATGAAACAACGAAGAAATTTTTCCTTCCCTTGCAAGCTTTGGATCTCAGTAATGTTTTTTGTCACAGGTAAGGCTAAGACAACAGCAATTTTCAGAGGATCAACCCGGATGCCGTCTTTGGAAACCACGAACCTGAGAAGGCATCTAGTCTCAACACAAAAGGCACATTTGTGTGTTTTTAGGCATATATTATAATTATGACACCTAAGGAAAATGTCTCTAATGTTCCTTGAATGGTCTTTCCGCTGTTACAAATGAGCAGGGATATTGTCAAGGTATGGTTCCAGAATGTGCTTGATATCATGAAAGGAATAAGACATGGCTCACTGGAATCTAGCTTTGACATTTTTTAGGCCAAAAGGTAACTTTCGATATGTGAAGGTTCCCCATGGGAAAATGAATTCTATTTTATGCTTATCGGCGGGAAGAATCTCTTTCTGATTATAGCTGAAAAATCCATCCATAAAATAAAGTATGATGCTCCGAGCATAGTTATCAATGATCTGATCGATATGTGGAGTAGGGAAATTGTCTTTAGGACAATCTTTATTTAAATCTTGAAAATCGATATAGACTCTAATAGTTCCCTGCTTTTTATCCATAGGGACAATATTAGATACCCATTCTGTCAGGGGTACGGGATAAATAAACCTTGCCTTCAGAAGTTTTTCCACTTCAGCTTTAATAGCCGTAGCGTTCCTAGGATGGACTTGACGTAATTTTTGTCGGACAGGTTTTTCCGAGGATATCTTCTAATATCATGCACAACAATTGACAAATTGATCCCAGGCATCTCCGCATACATCCAAGAAAAAATATCATGAAATTATTTCAAAAGAGCTCTATAATTTTCAGTTTCATATGTCGAGAAGTTCTGGCCTACATGAACATGCTCAACAATTCTGGGCTTGACTGATATGTCAATCAGGGTTGTCTTAGTAATGTTGCAAAGATTTCCTTCAGGAATCTATGTCTTGAAACAATACAGGTGTTTGTGGATTGCTGACTATATCAGTACCGATAAGAGATACGAGATCAGAATATACCAAAATAGCATTATGAAGGGAAGAAGATCCGTGATGGTGATCTTTCCATACGGGTTCATCCATACTCATGATCTACATGATGAAATCATTTAAAGGAAAAGTCTAGGAGAGATAGTCTAGAGTAGGGAGGGATGGTTTTATCCATTAAGGCAGGTGATAAGGATCTGAAGCCACTAGATGAAGATCATCATAATGGACAACGGAAGTGTATTAAACAACATCATACAGTGCTCCATAAGGGCCAAGAGAGGATGACTCAACAATTTTTTTTCCTTTAGGACTATGGCCAGTCATGGAAATCATGTTAACAGTTGCTACTTTTGTACTAGGATGGTCTAGAGGAAACACTCCCATGAGGGTTGAATCCTTCAACATACCTACCCCAATTGATTGATAAGGAGGAGGGGACTGACCTAGCATAAGTATTTTATTCACGGTGGGAGTAGTAACATCTGGTGAACAAAATTAAAGTTCATTGATAGTTACAATCTTCCCCAAATGAGGAAAATAGAGAGTTCAAAAGACTTTCAAAACAATGATATTCATAGCATAGAACCACTTTATCCCTAATAGAAGATTGTAATACAATAGGGCATCGACCACTTCCACCTGAATGGAAACAGTGTTTTCCCCAAGCTCAAATGAAAGAGTTGGTAATAGACCATGAGACTGAAAACCTATTCCATCAAAAGATTTTAAGGTCGTAGGTGACTTTGTAAGTTTAGGAGAACCAATGACTCTCCATCAGGATATAGAGAAAACTGAGGTTGAAGCTCCCTCATCTAGAATGGTCCGATAGAACTTTCTCCCAACTACTCTAGAGGCAATTTGAAATCCATGTTGGTGGGCTAATCTAGATTTATAGTTCTCCATGTTGAAATGGATTAGGTTGGTGTTATCTAGGTCTAATTCCCCCAAAGGTATTAGCAGGTTTTTATGCTACGTTGGACAGCTTTGGAGCACCTCGAGGGTAGACATTGCATAGGGTTCCTGAGCCACATCTTCAACCACATTGTAGAATTGTGCAGCTCGGGTATTGGGATTAAAAACAACCTTCTTGAGGGTAGCCTTAAGTAGTCATAAAATCAAATCGAGATTAGGTTTCTCCATGAAGAGAGGGCCATTAGACGAAGATGGAGGGGAATTAGAGGAAATTTGGGGTCTAAAATGGGCCTCCTAAGGAAAAAAAAATCCACATCACACTACAAATATGCCATGTCACATTAAATCTAATGAAAGTCAACCTAAATTGTCTCATTAATGGTAGTTGACAAGTGTGTTGAGTTAATGTAGAGTAAAGAGATATCGGTTAAAAATATTAATAAAGTTTTTAGATTCTCGTGCCCACATAGTAAATGATATAGTTGAATTTTTTAAATTTTAAATTATAATTTTTTAAATAAATGCACCACTACTTTTTATATATTTAATAAAATGCAAAACTCAAATATATTCATATTTAAATTATAATGGAAAATATAATTATAATAATATTAAAAAATAAAAAATCACTATTAATTTTTAATATAAATTTTATATTAATTCACATAAAAAAATATTACATTACATAAAATAAAAATAAAAACAATAAATGTTCTTATAATTTATATAATCTAATAAACCATATATATTCTTATATAATTTTTTCATATCATGTTAATTTTTAAAATTTTATATATAATATTTATAATAAAATTATAAAATATTTAAAATCTAAAAATATAATATTTTTATTATCATGTTAATTTTAAAAAATATAAAAAACATTTATAATAAAAAACTAAAAAATTTAAAATATGTAAAAATATCGAAAGAAACAAGCAAACAGAACGAGCCCTAATCAACTCATCTAGCCATTGTGCCCATTGCTTTCTTTTCTCTATTCTTTTTCGAATTGCAAACTAGTCTCAGACTAGATTTAAAGTTGGTCAAATGGTTATTCTATCACAATGGCTTAATGATTAAGACCATTTTTATCGTTTTTAATATAATTTTACTCAATGGGTGGGACGAAAAAGGTAAAATCAAATTGGGTGGTAAAGATAAATTCAAATTGGGTGGACAATGGGAGGGTGGTGGAAGGGAAAAAGAAAAATCAAATTTCATTATGAGAGTATTTTTGTTTAAATTAATTGTTTTAAATTATAATGTATTGTTTTTAATTCTAATGTTTACATAAAGCTTATAAAAATAGTCTTTTATTTAAATTAATTAATTTTTTAAAATTAAACATTTTGATTTATGATGATGATGATGATGATGATGATGGTTAACATCCCCTGAGACCAAAATTTGGTCTATCGGAACCTGAAGAAGAAAATTAATTAGTTTGTTTTAAAGTGATATTTCTATGCTCAAAGAGCTTGGAGAGAAGCGTCCCGAGCTTACTATAATTTTGACAAGCTAAAAGGCTAGGAATGTCGGTATTGCAACAAAGATTATGAAACTGGGATCTAATTTGGGTGTATGCAGGGCACTCTAAGAGGAAGTGATTTTCATCTTCAATGTTCTTATTCTCACAAAGGTGGTAGATCCTTTCTACCCAAGGAGTTTTAGGGACTGTCCAACGACCAGTTTCGCTGTGGAGCTCATGCGAGTTTGTTCTTATCTTAGCTATGTTAATTTTTTTCTTAGGACTGATTAAAATAGAGAGATAGTTTTGATCTTCAAGAGTAGGGTTGATGACCTCCTTATAATATCTTAATTTTCTTTTGGCCTCTAAATCTTTCTCACACCACAATTTTTCTTTAAACTTAGAAGCAATGATATTTTTAATGTTATTAATATTTTGCAATGCAACATTTTCATCGATCTTCCAGTGACTTACCCAAGACTTGGTATCTTTATACCACCCACGCTTGAGCCTTAGGTGATTTTGGCTAGAGTTTAAAGCTAACTTAGGGAGTCTATGGTCTCCCATGTTATTGATTTTGTTCTTGTACAATAGGAGTATAGTCATGGCTAGACTCTCGATGGGGGGAAGACCCACTTATATAAGGAGAATAGGATAGGGTGTATTGTTTTTTATTTTGAGGTTGTAAGTTATAAAATGCTTCTGTATTTGCTCGATCTTTCTCCAAGATTCTCTAGAGATGCTGCAACCCCAAACCTCACACCCATACAAGATAACAGGAGTGACTAGAGTTTCAAAGAGGAGCTTATTTTTATCGCAAATCACGAGGTTTGCAGCTTTACAGTTATTTTCAAGACCAAAGTAAGCTTTCCACCCTACGTTAATCCTTTTCTCAATGCTATAGTTCCAGTTGAGCTTGTGATGAATATCAATTCCTAGGTACTTGTAAGAAGACACTTCCTCCAAGTTGCTATTGTCATACAAAAAATTAGTGTATGTGTCCTTCTTGGATTTGATAATCATAACTTTTGTTTTTTCAGTGTTAACAGTCATACCCATTGTAGAGCTGAAATATTTAAGAAGACGAAGTCATTTATCAATATCAGAAGAACACCTTGCCAAAAGGACAATATCGTCAGCATAAAGAAGAAGGATGATGACTATTCCAGCTAAGATCGTACCAGCACAGCCTGCTTCTTCTAAAAAACCCTCTAACTTATCAATGTAAATGCTGAAAAGGGTAGGGGAGAGGGGGAAACCTTGTTTAAATCCGATATTAGAATTAATATCTTTCAACCACCCCCATTGCTTTTAAACTTAGCAATTACATTCTCGTAGAGCCTTATCGCTGTAGCTCTTAGCTCGAATGGAAACTTAAGCTCTTCTAAACTATTCCATAGGTAATTTCTAGGCACCGTATCGAAAGCCTTTCTAAAGTCCACAAAGCAGCAAAAGAGATCATATTTGTCATTGTGGCACTCCTCCATAATGATCCTAAGCATAATAAGGTGGTCCGTTATTGAGTGATGCCTTCTAAAACCTACTTAACCTTTATCCCACTTACCTTCACTTTCAAGCCAAATGCTGATCTTCTTTTCCAAAATAATACCATATAACTTGGCTAAGAGGGGGCTAATCATAATAGTCCGATAATTTGAGGGGTTATTTGTATCCCCGCTTTCAAAAATAGGGATAGTGAGGCTCTGAGTCCAAGGCTTAGGGAACCCTTGCTTGACTGCTTGATTAAAAAGCTTGTGGATGTGAGGGATGAGGACAGAACCTCCAATTTTTAAGATTTCTGCCTAGTAACCTTCAATGTCCTTAGCTTTTCTATTTGCTAGACGCTTAACCCCAAAATATATGCCTTCTAAAGAGAAAACTTCTTTCGTTGTGAGAAGGGTTTCAAAGTTGTCTATGACATTCGGGGAGTCATAAAGCTTTTGAAGATAGGAATTCTAGTCGTGCAAAGAAATTTTATTATTATCTTTAGTTTTTCTAGTTAGAATCTGCCTCCAGAATTTCTTAGGAGCTGTCTTAGAGAGGTGCAAGAGATTGTCTTGCCTTTTGTGAATATGCTGCATTTTTTTTCTTTTAGTAAGGGCTTTGTATATTTTTATCTTGTATATAAAACAAACAAATTCAATTAAACATATTAATTTTTACAGTAATACCAATAATAATATAATTTAAAATTTTTTATATTATTGTTGTAATCTCATAGATCACATAAGGTTACAAATAATACATACTAAAACATACACAAATATAAACAGATACAAGAGACAAGAACAGATAGGATGGAACAGAATATATTATTATAAACATGAGTTCATACAAAGCGCAGAACTAAACTGAGTTCTGGTTTGGCTCAACAGCTTAATATATACATTTTAGAAATAGTTACAAAATAACTAGCTGTCGGTTCAGTGAACCGACACGACTGTTAGTTAGCCGACTTAATTAACTAGTTTAGTCGGTCGACCGACTTAATCGGCTGATCGACTAGTCAGCCCATCGAATTAGTCGGCTGATCGACTAAGTCGGTATTTGTTCAAGTCGACTTATGTCGACTTTCTCCTTCTACATCTCCCACACTAACAAAACGTTTCTTCATCCCGAAGAAACAGGGAGGTACAAAAAAATAGTGTTGTTAAACCCGACAAACTGCTACTTAGGTGGACTGTGCAGACGAATAGTCGGTCTCTTCTGGACGCATACTTCGACAATGGCTGGTACTGTGATGGAAAGATGATGCTGGAAGTCCTTCCATGTCTGCAAGGCTTTCTGGATGTCGATCGTTAGGGTTGTTAGACTGGAGAGTACCGACATCTTTTCTGCCATGGGCATCTCTGCGATGTTCTCCATGCTGGGACCCAGTAGTTGGTTTTGCTCTTATGCAACATTGATAAGTTGTTTCATCTATGGGAAGATGTTGTCGACCTTCTCTAAGTTTGGAAGGGCCTGTTGAACCCACTGATGGGCCTCTCGTTCTAGCTTCTACAATTTGTTGTGCTCCATCACAATCTGCTCTTCGATTGTCTTCCTCATTTCTACCTCTGTCGACTTCCGGCCTTCCAAGGCTTGAATGCCTTGTCATGTCTGCCTGGTATGATGGTAGACCCGCCCATAATGAGTAGGCCAGTCTCTTAGTACTTCCTCAGTGATAATGGATTCCTCCATATGGTCCTGTAAGACCTTGTAGGCCTTCGAAAATGCAGTGTGTTGGGTTAGGAGTAG
The DNA here is from genome assembly GCA_001517045.1 of Pseudotsuga menziesii. Lineage (NCBI taxonomy): Eukaryota > Viridiplantae > Streptophyta > Pinopsida > Pinales > Pinaceae > Pseudotsuga > Pseudotsuga menziesii. The sequence goes on along the minus strand of LPNX010152095.1, from coordinate 59,103 downwards.
CCAGGCAGTTTCCTCTTTTTGCTCTTGCTTGGTTTCTTGGAGATGTGTCTGGATGGTCGACACTATGCCCTCGAAAAGCTGGTATGCCCTTTCAAGAGGTCGATCTGTAGCGACTTCAACAGGGCCTGGCACAACAGATTGTGCAAGAGACCTACATTTTCCGAGAAACTCGACCTGTTCTGCCTCCTTGTCTTTAAGTTCTTTTCTTTTTGTGACCGTCCTTTTCTTTGATTCTTTGGCTAAGGTTTTAAGTAGTTGGTCGACCTCTGTGTCGATCAACGAACTTGCATCTTTTAGGCTTATCCGCAGGATGGATGTTCTATGATGCTCTGTCTTTTTCTTTTGCTTGTCCGTCTCTTGCTCCTGGGTACCTGCAGTAGTCGATGTGGGTTCTGTGGATGGTGGGACGGAGGTTGAGGGTGCTTGTGTTTAAGGAGGTGGTACAGTGGTCGAGGGTTTTTCTGGTTGGGGAGGTGGTATGACCACTTCTGGCTATGAAGATGCTGGTAGTTGTGAAGGGCTTGGCTGTGAATCAGGGGGTGGTGGAGGTGGTGGGGATGATGGTGGTGGAGGTGGAGATGGAGGGTTTGATAATGGTGATGGTGATGGAGTGGGGGTATGAATAGGGGTCGAAGGATGGGCTTGATTATGTTGTACACTGCCGTCGGAAGAGATCTCTGCTTTCGACGGTGATGTGGGCGGGTCATTCTGGGTCTCGAGATCGACCTGATCCGTGACAGACTTAGATTGTCCTATCACATCGCCTCCTTCGTTGCTCCTGATAAATGTCGTTGTTTCTTGCGCATAGATCTGTTTGTTTGCTTTGAGAGGAGATGTTGTCTGAATTTTCTGTGCCGACTGGAACAGTGCAGGAAGCATTGCAAAGAAATCTTTAAGCTCAGCGTCCTTGTTGGCCCTGGCTCTGAGTGCCTCCAGGATTGCTCGTTCATAGACTTCATGGGGAATGTCTGCCTATTGTACCGTCGCTTGCTCCTCGAATATAGTTGTCGGGGATGGAGGGGGAGGGTTCGACATAAGGTCGACCACATTTTTAGGTGTCGGCATTGTTTTTGCTTTCTTTGGCCGACCCTCTGAGGCTCCTGCTTCGATATACTATTGAAACTGTGTCTCAACTGAAACTTTATTAGCACGGGTATCTTCGACAATGTTGATAGCTGTGGCTACCAGCTCCTCGTCGTCGTCGGATGAGTCAGCAAGAATAAGCTTGCGCTTACCCATGCCCTGTTGTAGTGTTTGGGCCTTGATTCGTCTCCTGGTGACAGCTATTTCCTTAGCCAGATTCTTAATCAGACTTTTGGATAGAGCATACTCAGGGTTGGCATCGTCATCTTCACCTGTCGGTATCTGAGCTGGGTCGACTATTGCTGGAGCCGGAGGGATTGTCTGTTGTACTGTTGGCTGTGGTTGTGCTATTTGTTGTTGTTGTTCCGTTGGCTGGGGGTCGACTACCTTTGCAATCAGAGGTTTGACTACTAAGTGTACCCGACTAGTGGGCACGGTCGGGGTATCCTCTGAGACAAATGTGCTAATGTACAGATTAAGCTCATAGTCCTCCTCCTTCTCCTGGTCTGTAAGCGGTTCGACGATAGAGAAGTCGACCTTTTTGGCAGCCTCCGGAACTCGTATCTTTGTTTTTGCTTGTCGGGTCAGCTCTCGGAAGATCTAATCGACCGTCGGGTAGTAGTCGAGGTCCTGTGCTTTGGGGTCCTGACCTCGCATGTACCATACTAATGTATGGTCAAGTTCTAACTGTATGTGGGACTCAGCAGGGAGGTTTCGTCAGATGTTCTGGGGCACCCTCCACCTCGTCGTCCGAACTTTTAACTGCTGAAACCAAGTCTGCAAGAAGACTTTCCCCTATTCCAGCTCATGCAGGGTTCCTTTCTGTGAAAAAGGTTTAAACCGGTGCATTTGGAATTTTGTTGGTTCCTGGAAGACTGGACTTCCTTCCGGACAGAAATGATACATAACTATCCACAAGATGAGAGAGGGGAATTTGATAATACCTCCCGTCTCTTGGCAGCATTCACAGATGGTTTTGACCATGTCGGCGACATAGTCTCCCCATCGGTAGATCCGACCGTCGGTCGCAATCGTGTCAACGACCTCCAGCATCTCCAGCTTAAGGTCGCTGCTTCGGCCAGGTAGTGTAAGGGCGACTGCAATGATTTTGGCCACAATTTGTGGCGTTCTTGTGGTAATCTGACCTACCATCAGTCCCTTTGAGTTTTTTCCAGTGGGTGCACCCGTGAGTTCTTGGACAAGCCCTTCTTTAATCTCGATAGGAACAGGGCTGCCTTGGTTGGAAAGACACGTCAATTTGGAGATAACATTGTCGGTGATGTCAATCACCTGGTCGAAGTAGAATCAGTCGTTGTGGTAACTACTGATTATGAATTTAACAGCTGCTTCCTTCATCCCACCGAATCTTGCCATCAGTGGTGTGTTAGGGTATTGGAATATGCTGCTCTTCCAGATTTTCTCAGGGGCCTGGGTCATTCTATTATCGACAAAGGCCCACTCTTGGATCTCTGTCTAGAGTTTCTGGAATGGGCCCTCCTTGACCTTTGCATTTTGGATGTTCTTTAGGTGTCTGATCAAGGGGGTGTCCTCTGCTTGCAGTTCCTTTGCCTTAGCCGCGGCTCTGGTGAGTTTGGGTGCCATTACATCGGACTGGTCAGGGTTTTGAAAGGGTTCTTGGGCTTTGTTCAACTGAGATTGCGGATGCTCTATGGGTGAATGGTGTGGTGAATGAACCTTCGACTGTCCATTATTTATAGGCGTGGGTGTGGTTGAGTGTCAAATTGGGTGTATTAATGGAGGACTTGACAGTCCAACTGCAATACTTGAGTGTGATTTAATGGAGGATCTGTCTCAGCGCTCGAGGCCATCAATGCGATATGGGACATTCGAGGTCGACGGTCGATGTCGGTGGTGAAAATGGTCGGCATGAATGGTCGATGAAGATGGTCGATGGTGGTGATGTCGATGGTCGAGGTAGTGAGTTGCTGTCATGATGGTTGTGCCTTAATCTATTTTTTTTTGTTTTTGGAAATTTTCTAGCTTTTTATTGGTTTTGGTTGACAGTTACGGTCATTATATGATTTTTTTTATTTTTTTTATTATTTTCAGTTTCAGTTTTTGTAACGTTTAAGTTGGGCTCCATTGACGAGCTTCCGAAATACTAGGCCCTGCAAGGTTTTTAGTCGGACTGAACCATTAGGGTGTATTTCTTCGACAACGTAGGGTCCCATCCATTCTATGTGCAATTTCTTTGGTTTTCCTTTGACTCGGCTATTATAGAGTAAAGCAAGGTCATCGACCGACAAGTTTTTGTTCTTGATGTTACGGTCGTGCCAGGATTTCTGTTGTTGCTTTTGAATTTCTTGGTGTTGGATAGCCATAAGTCGATGTTCTTCTAGCTTACTAAGTTGAAATAGTCGATTTTGTCTTGCATGTTCGACATCGACATGTAGTAGTTGGGCTACAATAGGTGTCTGCTATCGAAAGTGTAGGGGGACAACCGCTTCTTGTCCATAAACTAGTCAGAAGGGGGTTTGGTCAGTCGACCATTTATACGCTGTCATGTATTCCCATAAGACTGTAGGAATTTTCTTGTCCCAGTCATCTTTTTCGGTATTGCATATTTTGGTTAACCCTTTTGTCAATGTTTTATTGAAGGCTTCAATGGCACCATTCGACTCAGGATGATATGATGTACTTCTTCGGTGGTCGATGTGAAACTGGTCGGTCAAATGTTTAATGGTTTTGTTGATGAAGTGTGATCCTTAGTCGCTGATCAATGTGAGTGGACATCCAAATCGAGTATTGATGTTTTGGTAGATGAACTTAGCAGCTACCTCACTTGAACATGGATCGACAGGTTCAGCTTCTGCCCACTTCGTGACATATTCCACTGTCGTGATAATATATCTTGCACCTGATCGTCTGCCTAGGATAGGGAATGGTCCTATGAAGTCGATAGCCCAAATTTCGAATGTGAGACTAGGGTTTACAGATATCAAGGGAATTTCTATGCTTGGTAGAGGCCGACCAAGTCATTGGCATCTGTCGCATCGACTAACAAAATTTTGGCAATCTCTGTGGATTGTCGGCCACCATAATCCAGAGTGTTGGATTTTATTTGCAGTTGTGTCTACTTGGAAATGTCCTCCTGCAGGTCCATAGTGTGCTTCATGCATAATTTGGTCTCGTTTGTGGTCGAGTACACACCTTCTGATAATTTCTTCTAACCCCATTTTGTATATAAATCCATTGATGAGGCTGTAAGGGGCAGCCTTCATAGCTAGGATTTGTTTTTTCTTAGTGTTCATCCCTTCTGGGGCCTAACCTGTCTCTAAGAACTGAGCAATTTCTTCCAGTTCTTCTGGGACTACTTCTATACAAAATAAGTGTGCATCCAGCAAGTCGTCGTCGACTCCGGTCGGTTCCTCTCCTGTGTCTATGCGAGATAGGTGGTCGGGCCCGACATTGAGCTTTCCCGGTCGGACCACTACTTCAAATTCAAACTCTTGAAAAAGAAGTAACCATCGACAAATCCTCCCATGATGAAGGGATTTATTAATAAGATATTTCAAAGCTTGATGGTCGGTGTAAAATATGAAGGGGTTGGCTAAAAGGTAATGTCAATAATTTTGAAGGGCAAAGACCATACCTAGGGCTTCTCTTTCAGTGGTCGAATAGTTTCTCTCAGCCTTATTAAGTTTTCTACTGTTGTAGACAATAGGGTAATCCATCCCATCATCCCCTGGTTGATTCAAGATTGCTCCGATTGCTATTCCTGATGCATCAATGCGGACATGAAATTTGGTCGACCGGTTTGGGAATTTAAGTATGGGGGCTTCGACCCATTTTCTCTTCAATTTGTCGAAGGAGATCTGGCATTCTTATGTCCACTTAAACTCTTGATCTTCTTTTAATAGCTCTTCTAGATGGTAGGTCATATCTGAATAGTGTCTGATGAACTTCCTATAATATCCTATATGGCCCAATAACACCCGAATCTGTTTAGGGTTTATTGGGGGCTTCAGGTCGAGGATGATTTTAATTTTGGCAAAGTCGACCTTGATACCATCTTTGCAGACAATATGTCCTAGGAGTATGCCTATCGGGGTCATAAAGATACATTTCTTAATGTTTAGGGAAAGTTGTATCTGTCGACGTCTCTCCAGCATAAGTCGGATCCATGTGTAGTGATCCTTTAGGGTGGAATATATAGTCTAATCGTCGAAGTAGAATGCCATGGTTTTATAGATGTATTCCTGGAAAGTTTTGACAACAATTCGAGAAAATACTGCAGGTGCATTCTTTAGTCGAAAAGGCATAACTCTGTAAGCAAAAGAGCCAAATTCACAGACAAATTTTGTTTTCTTCTGGTCTTCCTTTGCTATTGGTACTTGGTTATATCCTGAAAATCCATCTGTGAAGGAGTAGCATTCATGGCTTGCCACTTCATTCAATATTTCATCAGCATAGGGGGTTGGGAATGGATCTATTAATGTGACTTTGTTAAGTTCCCTAAAGTCAACACAAATTCTCAATCTGGTCGGGTCATGTTTCTTAGGCTGTACGACCATGGGGCTTGCCCATTCCGACTGGTCGATGGGGTAAATGATCCCTGCTGCTAACATGTTGTCTATTTCCTTCTTAACTATCTCCTTATACTTATGAGATAGTTTATAAGGTATTTTCTTGACAGGTCGGACATCAGGTTTTGTATCTATTTTCATTTCACCCATTTCCTGGACTAAACCTTTTAAGTCTTTGTAGTCCCTTTCAAAGACATCCTGGAACTCTCTAAGTAGGTTTATGATTTCGGTGGTTTGGTGTTCATTCCAGTAGTCACCAATCTTAGCTATTTTTGGACGGTCGTCATTTGAAACGTCGACCTCCTTAGTTTTCACTTTGGCATCCAGCCACTCTGGTGCTTTAGCTTCATTGATTGGCTGATTTCCCTCTTTTAACTCTGAGAATGTAGCAGGAAAGTCGGCTGCAATCATTTTGTCGAGGTCGGGCTTGTCTGTGGTCTCAACTTTCAAGATTGAATAGATAGGTCTTTTAGTTTCGAGGTGGTCAGGGTTCCATCTGAAGCTCTTGCCTGTGGTGTGTTGATTCTCTAAGTGCAAGCGGGTTGACTGTGGTCGGGATGCAGTTTGTATATTATTATAGTCCTTAACCTGTCGGTGTGTCTGGGAGGGTTGATTTACGGTCGGTTGGAGAAATTGTTTGATTTGTTGGGCTATTTCGGCCAATGTTTCATTGTGGGGTAGGAACTGGAAGTCCTTGATAAATTTTTCTCTTAATTCCTGCTAGAAGAAGGTTTCTCCTCTAGCTTCCTCCATCTTATACCATTTGTTGGGTAAGTCGTCTAAAGTTGAAGGAAACAAATGGGGCTAGGTTCTCTCATCTTTGTATCCAAGTCTTCTCCACTCCTCTTCACAGGTCCTAATGTGGTCTTTTGGGTTTTGGCCTTGGGTAAAGATAGGGATTTGGGCTTCCCGTGTTAGATTTTTCCCTCCAAACCGTTCGACAAAGAAGGTTGAAGCAGTTGTCCAGGTCTGTAGTTTTGACTGATGGGTATCCCACCATCTAGCTGCTTGTCCTGTAAATGTTTCTATTAGGCTTTGTAGTCGACCATGTTCTCCAATGTTTTTAGATACTTGTTCGACATGCATGACTGGGGATTCCCTCTCCTTATACTGGGGTAGTTGTGTAGTGTTCAAGTTCGCGGGTTGTAAGGTGAGGCATTCCCTTAGTTTTTTTTCAAAATGTTTTGGGATAATTGAGACAATAAAGCACTGTCAGGTGGGTTTTTTCTGTACTGTTTGTATAGTCCAGCACCCTCTTGCTTGTGTTTCATAGTTTTCTATCTCCCAGTCATATAGTTCAGCATTTGAATTATAGTCAGCTAAGTCTGGGTTACCTAGGTAAAGTTCTCCATGGGTGTTTGGTTCAGTATAGTCTATGTTATTATGGATCTGGTAAAGTTGTCGGACATCGACTTCTTCATCAATCGGTTCAATCCAAGGTTGTCCTTGGGATGTATGAATAGGTACGATGACCTTTTGGCCATTTCCTTTGAGCTTAATTCGTTCTTTGTCTAAAGAGATAGAGGCTTTCATCTTTTGACCCCACGGTCGACCGAAAAGGGGTGGGAAGGAGCTAGATCCTTCATTTGGGTCAATAATTTCAAAATCAACCTTAGTCAATATTCCTTTGATGGTTGTGTCTACATTTTTCCAAACCCCAATGGGTTCAATGAGGCCTTGGCCGGCCAGTTTTAGGTAAATACCTGACTCGTAGAGTCGAGGTCTTCCCATCTTTTCCCATGTATCCTTGTTCATGATATTTACCTGAGACCCAAAGTCGAGCATCACTTGTCGGACGTGGAAGCCTTCAATTTCTAGGTCGACTAGAGGGTCGACATATTTTTTGTCTTTTTTATTTAAGATGCAAATGTTCTTAGTTTGTTTTTGAATGTTGGTACTTTTTAGTGTGTGCAATAAGTCCATAAATTGAGCTACTGATTTGTCTGATTGAGCTAGCTGGATTAATTGATGTACTGTGTCAGGTCGATTGTTAACTAGATCTTCATGTCGTGCAATATCATGGAATATGTGTGTAGCTTCTTGATATGTTTGTCTTTCTGTACTGGGATTAGGATATGTGTTTGTACTTTTAATTTTTCTTATCTGAGGGTTATCAGGCCCTGTTTTTGTGCCTTGTTGAGTGACAACCTGTAAGTTTTTAGTGGGTATTACATTATGCTTCTGGACACAAGACAAGACATTAACATTTTTTTTATTATTGATTTTTTCTAACATGGTAGGACAATCCTCCAAGGAGTGATGGCCTACTCCACAATGCATACAAAATTTAAGGTCAGTTTTGTCCTTGTACGGACAGTCTGCGCATAGGTGCCCCTCTTTGTAGCAAATTAAGCAATGGGTGGGTCGACGAGTTCGTATATCGCGATTCCCCACGAATCAACCTCTTCCTCCAAACCCTTGTCGTCGATTATCGTACCGATGTTCATATCGTCGGTCATTGGTTCGTTGCCCATTCTGGTTGTTGGAATTGCTTTGCTCGTTCTTCTGCGCCATTGCGTTCGTTTGGTAGACCGCCTGATAGTTCTGTCTGTTTTTGTCTCACAGATGGCGCACCAGGAAGCCTTTCCATTCTTCATGTTGTATGGACAATCGGCTATTGAATGGTCTCCACGCTCCTGGAAAATGTCGCAAAACATTTCAGTCTCGACGAAACGGACGTCTTGTCGACTATACTGCTGTCGACAATTATCTTTTGAATGGCCAGCCATCGAACAGTTGGTACACCATATTTCTTGATTTTTGAGGGTCAATTCTTTTAAAGACTTCTGTACATTTTCTAGCTGTTCCTATAATCGGTGGTCTGTCGAATATGCAGGTATATCTTCATCCATCTCGACCTACAGAGCTTTTGTCAGCGCCTCTTCATATGTCTTAAATGTTTCCAGACTGATATGTCGGTGAAATTTTTGTGATAATCCTGCAAGGAACCATTGAATTAGTAATTGCTCATCAATAACATAATCTAATTGGCTCAATAGATCCTTCCATCGTTTGTCATAGTCACATACTATCTCCCCTTGCTTCTGTTGTGTGGTTTTGAGCTTCTTGGCTGCTAGGTGCTTGTTGTCTGGGGTTTTGAAAAAGGATAAGAACTGTGCTTTTGTCTCATCTTTCGTGGCTTTGGGTTGCCTTTCCAAAAAGGTCATATACCATGTTAAGGCCCTTTTCCTTAAGGCTCCGGCGATCTGAGCCATCTATCTGTCTTCATCTGTTACCCGGTTTGCCTCCCAGGTCGACTCGCAGATGAACCAGTGTCGTCTCGGGTCTTCATCCCCCTCATAGAGAGGAATGTGAGCAGATTCGTGACCCATGTCTGAGTCACTATTACTACTCTCAGAAGTTGGTGGTGTTGGAGGTGTGGGTGGTGGTGAAAGTGGTGGTGTTGTTGATGTCAACGGTCCTACGGAATTTTGGTCGACGAAACTGGTGCTCCCGTCGGGGTTCGATACTTCGTCGATGAACAATGGGTTGTTGTGAACTTGTATGGTCGATGTCCCACTGCAGTTTTGTCTGCGCAGGTCTGCTTCGTTGATTTCTTCTAGAGTTGTATGTGGCGGGGGGGGTGCTCCTTCATGTGTCGGTAAGAGCAAGTGGATACTTCGAAAGGAAGGTGCCATTTGAAAGGTCACCTAATTACCTTCGACCAGTCGGTGTATGACAAGATGTCATCCCGGGTAAGGTTCATCGCCTAGTCGACTCCAGATAGTGATGTCACCAGCTCGCAGTCGGAGGTCATCTTCTACAATAGTCTGTATTCTGGTATGTGGATGGGCTGGGAACAGGGTTACTTCGTCGGGAACCATTATTTGGAGAGCTTCTTGCTGCTCTATCCACACTTCTTCATCCATAGGGGCCGTCTCTTCATCTACGCCCTTTCCATGTCGGTCATGACCCGACTCTGGCGGAATCTCATCACGGTCAGTCTCCCTAGGGTTTTGTTCTCTGCGCAGCCCTTCGGCTCTTTCACATCTGGCTTCCCTTCTCTGCTGTCGTTCATCCCTTTCAATTTTCTTAATGTCCGACATACCTTCGTATAGTACAATTCCTTCGGCTCTCCTTCGGTTGACTTTTCATTACTGGCTTAATACTGGATTCTGGTCGACTAGGATCCACTATGCTCTATCTCCGACACATGACCAACTACCCCCCATAGCCTACCCGATGCTTTCTAAAAAGCTCGGATGGTTCTGTCTATTTGCTCAGGAAGTATTCCCACTCCCTTTCAGCAATGAATTTTTCCCACTTCCTCTGTTTTTCCACCCAGTTAGTATTCAGTGGCGGTTCGCACAGCGGTGGTCGAGGTTCTACGATGTGGCCTACTCCTTTCTCGATCAAGAACTTGAACAGCAAGCTTGGCAAGGTGCATAAGAATTGGTCGGTGAACTCTGTGTAGAATTTAGCTTTTACAGTTTTCACTGACGTTCAATCTTCAATTGCTTGCTCTTCACAGAAGTTGTCGGCGATTTTCTCAAACCACTCCGACAGATTTGTTCGACCCCCACAAAATAGTTTATCTAGAAACTGCTGTTCTTTAGTCATGTATGGCTTTCTCATCCAATAGCTGCTTCAATAGTTGTCGCACGGATTCGACAAAATTTTTGTGTGTCTCGGTGAAAAATATGGCTTTGGCTTTTGCGACTGTTAGTTTGTTCCTATGTGCATAATTTTGCAAATAGTTGGCTATTTTACGCTCCCACCAGTCCTTGATCTCCTGCTCTGGTATCATATGTGAGCATATATTCTAGACGTGTACTAACGGCAACGGAACCAATGTTGTAATCTCACAGATCACATAAGGTTACCAATAATACATACTAAAACATACACAAATATAAATAGATACAAGAGACAAGAACAGATAGGATGGAACAGAATATATTATTATAAAGATGAGTTCATACAAAGCGCAGAACTGAACTGAGTTCTGGTTTGGCTCAACAGCACAATATATACATTTTAGAAACAGTTACAAAATAACTACCTGTCGGTTCGGTAAACCGACACGACTGTTAGTTAGCCGACTTAATTAACTAGTTTAGTCGGCCGACCGACTTAGTCAGCTGATCGACTAGTCGGCCCATCGACTTAGTCGGCTGATCGACTAAGTCGGTCTTTGTTCAAGTCGACTTATGTCGACTTGCTCCTTCTACAATTATTAATATTTTGTTTTAATATAAACTTATTAGATTCTATTTAGTAATATTAAAAATAGTTGTTGTTTGTGTTATATATAAAAATTTTAATCACTTTAAGATGCAGTAATTAAATACATGTAGATTTTTAAAAAGGATGTATACTTAAATAATATAAATTTTATTTTATATTACTATTTTTCTGATTATTGTAGTATTTGAACATGTAGTAATCAAATCTATTTATTTATTTTTAAATATATTTTGTAATATTAAAAATACTAATTTTTTTTTAGTATTTCAAGATAAGTTCTTTTAAAATCAAATACTATTTAGTTTTGTTTTTAAATATTGAGTAGTATATTCTTTTAGTATTTCAAAATGTCTCCACTATAATTTTAATTAATGCAAGAATTGTTTTTTAAATGATTTGGAAGTAGGGATCAACTAAAATATTATATGTTTATTATTTCAAGTATATATATTGTATTTTGAGATGATCGTTTTGCAATCTTAATCAAGGTGAGGTTGATATGGAGTTAGCTATTGTCAAATAAAATTATGACACATAAGCATTATATGTTCAATTCAACCATAATGGTTGACAAAGATATTGAAATTCTATTGGCTTAAAAACTCAATCTCTATCCAACTCATCCATGGCAGACATTTTTATAAGGCCCATTTTAGACCCCAAATTTCCTCTAATCAGTGACTAGTAGAAGGAACTTTCTCGGAAGAAGGATTTTTGTCCTTCTTCTATATTGGATTGTCCTAAGAATTACTACGAGTATTCAAATTGATAGTATCTATAACACCCCAAAAATTCACAAAATATTAAAATTTTTCTGTATGACATTTAATGTTAAGTCATAGTCTAAAATGCTAGTTTAATAGCTAATTTTAATTTAATTAATAGATAGATTACAAGACAAGTCATTAAGAGAAAACTAGGAGTTAAATTCTCTTTTGTTAACTGTAACTAAAAACCGCAGAATTATACTCACTTACTAGCAAGTCATATATGACTACCCGTAATCAAACTATAATGATTTTCAGTCTTAGAGTAAATGTTTGTCAAAGGTTCGAGAGTTTCAAGTTATTAAAATAAAATCATTGATTTTTTTGTAATAAAGTGTGTGATTCTAATCATTGTTTTCTTTTCTTATTGAAGGGGGATTGAGGTTATCTCGAGGCTTACTTAGCTTTCTCAAAGCTAACGTAGATTCAATGCTTGTACATGTCTTTAGAGGTAAAAGGTTTACTTCCAGGTTACAAGGTAAAAACTTAAAGTTCAGAAGACTGAATAAGTAAGTTAGGAAGGATTCATAACTATATTAAAATTCTAGAATATCGAATTGTAAGCATTCCTAGGTTTACAACAAAGTTTACTCTACTTTAGTAGAAAACTGAAGTTAGTAGTGATCATTATTTGTTTTAACAAATAAGTTGGGCCATATATTTATTCATCATGTTTTTAATTGAAAACATTATTATGATGCTAAATACATTGACCATGCTTTATAACTATGCATTTTGTCACACAAACCTAGAACTTATCTTAGAAATCAAAATTATCATTTTTGATTTGTGCTTTAGAATCTCATTGCAAAACTTCACAAGCTAACCTAGGCATATAAATTTTATGCATAACGTATACACTAACATAGGCATGTATTCAATGCATATTGCATATATTGGCCAAGGCATATATGTATTCGATGCATCTCACTAACCTAAGCATATAAGGCAATATCTATCATATAAACTGACTAATGTATAAATGATGATATAACCTAGTTAAAAATCTAACATGTATCCAAGGTAATATTTAATGTTTACAAATGTGATGGCATTTAAACTATATCCTAGTTACATCACCATCAACCATATAAAAAATTGAGTTAATGTTTTAAAAATCGTGAATTGTTTTTATTACATATATGGCAGGGTTAATATGATGGTTCAGAAACTATATCAAGTGCATAAAAGATTAAAGGTTTAGTGGAGTCAATGTGGGGATTGTTAATTCAGTAATTCGTTTCTTCAAATTTTTGTTTGATTTGCATTTTAATCCAAGTTACTCATTTGCTTTAGTTTGGTTTTTTGCTTCTTTAAAGGAATTTTTGGTTGTTATGTGAAATTTTGAACTTGGCCTTTAGATTTTTACTTTATTTTTTTCATCCTTTATGTTATTGAGGGGTTTTTAAAGGTCATCATGTCGAATAGTGGACTCACAAATGTTATTATAAGCATACTCATTATTCAAACAACATTTAAAATGCATTCAAAATGGAAAAAAGTTGTAAAACAACGCCAAAATAGAGTTAATTTTATTGTTGTAGTGCAAGTGGGAAAAAATAACAAAGGAGCGCTACAAGAATATCGCGATTGATAGTTTCTCTGATTTTTTAGCCAAATTTTGGCATGTTTTTTAATGGTGAGCGACTAATCACATGCTTTGAAGAGTTTGCTACATGCTGTCTCAGGAATCATCATGAGAACATGTGGTTTCATGTCGTGAAGGAAGATCATGGTCATCATCAGTTATAAAGCAGCTTATCATGAAAGATAGTCATTTAAATCAAGTTTAATCTAAGGAGAGTCACTTCTTATCTCTTTTTCAAAGCTGAGGAGTTAGTGGAATGATGGTGCTTGCCTAAAAAAATGGAGATTGCAGTTGCAAAGCATAGTGGAGGTTTTTATGGTTTTACAGGAAATTAGGGCTTCCTGATTTCGCCACCTGCAATCAAATTGGGCACTGAAGGACATTTGTATATTTGAGGTGGATAATATGACAGCTCAGGCAACAGTTTTAAGCATCTATAGTTGAACATTAAAGAGGTATTCCGCGATAAGCTCTTAGTTATTGATAATTTGGGGTTTTCTCGGTGAGGTTTGCTCTGTCAAAATTGGTTAAAGGAAACATTAGTTATGTTTTCTAATGAGATTCCTGCAACAAAGATAGATGTCTAAGACACTCTGAGACACCATGGAGACTGGAAGGTTGAAAAAATAGCAATTTCTAATGAAGTATGACCCTGTCAAAGTCTGAAAGTTTGGTGATGTGAAAAACTGTGCATTTTATGATGTTCAGACTTCATAAATAAGCCTGCTACTTGTGCAAAATGTAAGGAAGGAACTGAACATCTGAGATAACCTGAAGACCTAGTCTTATTGCATGCTAGAAAGCTAATTATTTTGGTGTTGAAGTCAAATTGAAACAGAATCATGAACAGAGCATGAGGTTGTTTTCCTTGTCATTACAACACAGGGTTCTCTTTATACAGTCCAAAAAGGGTCTAACATTTGAATGAGCAGTGTGCATAATACCCAGTTTCATCGGCAATCTAATGAGCATTTGGGAGAAACCTATGACCTAAATCATTCACACACTATGGTAAATTTCATTTCACCTTAGAAAAACAAAGAATCAGTCAAGGAAGCTTGAGGGACAAAAAGGGCAGCTGCTAGGTCATTAATTGAACCCTAGAAGCCATACAATTTCCAGCTATTGAATACAAATGGGTAAGAGTGGAAAAGTGAATAGAGTTGAGCCTACTGATGTAGGATGGATGGAAAAACTCCCAGGTTGTGTAGAACTATTTCAACAGGCTGGTTAGCTCGAGTTTTTCAGAATAATAGATGGTTACAATGCCAAAGTTTCCTGTAGGTTTGCACAATGTTACAAACATGATATGGTAGTTTTTGATACTTTAAAATTGAGATTGACAGTAGATTTAGTAGCAGAGGCTACTGGGATAAAGAATGAAGGAGAGATGTGGTTTAAGAAAATTCCCTTCACCTTTGATGCTCAGAGGTATTTGTTACCAAATATTACCCCAGATTGGAGCAAGGGCATTTTGATCCAGAATTTCAGAAGTGAATGGGTCAAGCCAATCAGAATCTTGCAAAGCTATATAACATGTGAGGGAAGATATGCTTATGTTTTTAAGTACCACTCTAGATTTCTACAGCACTTGGTTGGGGTGTCCAAGATGAGCCTTCCATTCTTCTTATTCAAAATATTGCAGAAGATGTCTAATAGGGTCAAGGGGCATATGTACCATTCTTCTCAATCCATTTTTCACCATGGCCTAATCAAATTGATCATTAGCACTGTCTTAAAGACTGAAGGGAAGAGCTGGGATTTTTTCCTCTTCTGGTTTGGCTTTCAAATCAAACAAGAAGATCAGCAGCCTAAAACGCAGGCAAACAAAGGGAAGGTACTGATGAGAAAATTAGGTCAAAAGGTGAAAATTGAAGACAAGAAAGAAGTCAAGCTGGAGGAAGTATCAGAGCCTGTGAAAAATGACAGTGAACCTAAAGTGTTTTCAGCTAACACTAAAGGTCAATACTCACTATTTTCAGAAGACAAAAAAAAACCTCTACAACACATGGTATATGCAGAAGGTCACAGTAAAGTTGAAGCTCCAGTCACAGGAAATGTTACTGTACAGGAAGAAGAGATTCAGGTTAAGCAAAAGATTCCCATTACTATATTGTCAGATGATGAGGGTTACTTACTAGAAGAAGATCAATTCAGGGAAAAAACTGATGTTAAGTCTGAAACATGCAGAGAATTTTCCACTTCAGAAAGAAAAATAGTCAAACCTAACAGGAAGAAGAATAAGCTTGAAGCGATGGAGTTTGGAGCTGTCAAACATCAGGGAAAATCTGTGAAGATGTTAGGAGAATTAGCACCAGGGTGGAGGCCTAAAACTAGGCCTAAGAATAAATTAAGGTTAAATTTTAAGAAGTTACTTAATCCTAAATTGAATATCAAGGAAGTGACTATCTTAGATGATATTTCCTCAGGTGAAGAACCAGGAATTGACACAATGAGCATTAAAAGCAAGGGAAAATCAGTTGCCAAAGCTTCCTCTTCTCATCCTACAAAAGTAGAAAGATCATCACAGTCAGTAAAGGAGTTAGGCCAGCCTGAGCCTAAACTGTCTACCAGGTTTTTTGAAATAAAGAATGAACTTTTGGAGCAACAACAAACAAAATAAGATGAGGTTCCTTATGTTGAAGGCCAGTCATTGAAAGATGAATTTGTATCTAAAGAGGTCATTTCCAAAGACCTATTAAATGAAGATGCAGAGATATTCAGGAAACTTGACATACCCTGGATACCTGATGATGAACAAGATACTACAACAGGAAAGCCATTTGATTCTGACAGATAAAACTTGCAGAAAACTATTAAGCAGTACAAACAGCAGATGAATTACATGCAAGATGTCAATGACAGGCTGGTGATGGAAAATAGAAGGCTTAGAGAAGATCTACAGGATGTTAATGAACATTTTCAGGAACTGACAGCAGTATCTAAGGAGGCCTTAAAGAGAAAAAGAACCACTGACCTACAATGTGCATAATTGAAGGTGACTGTTGAGAACCTCCAGAAGCAAAATGAAGAGCTCTCAAGAAGAATAGCAGGCATGGAGGATGAACAAAAGAGAGCTAAGAAGAAAGCTCAAGTATTGGATGGCATAGCTCTACTAGCTGAGGCAGCTAAGGACCTATGAGTTAGTTATTGAATTAGTTTCTTGTTATCTCTTTTTGGAAAACATATTAGTTAGTTGTTTACTATTTTTGGAAAATGTCATATTTTGTAATATTGTAAATTTCACTTTATCCCATCGAATTGGTTGAGGGAAGTTAGGGTTTGATCCTTAACTGATTTTTTAAAAAGTAGTATTTAGAGAGGTTAGAAAGACAGAATGAGGGTTCGATTTTGGGAAAGCTTCAGGAGGTCTTCAGACTTATTCATGAGCTAAGTATCAAAACTCTTGTATGCATTTGATGATGAAATTATGAGATATATGACACTTTTTACCCTTCAGTTTCTGTGTTGGCTTCATTGTTCAGCTTGTTTAGTTGCTTAACTGATATATTCATTATTGGTTTATGTGTATATGCTAGTGATGCTTATCTTTTATGAATGAACTTCAATACTGTGTTCTGTTGGATCTTGTTAAATATATTATGCATCTTTGTCTTCTTTTTATTATGATTCAATTATTATTTTGCTCATGAGTGTATTCCTTGTCTGTTCCCAAAGTTTACAACCAATAAAACATACCAGAAACCCTAAGCCTAGTTCTTTTTATCAAGTTTTGTTTGAGATTGTGTTGGCTTGTTTCTTTTAGCCTTCGAAACAATTTCTGGCACAAACATCTTTGGCACCGTTGCTAGGGACAAAGTTGAAGACATATCTTCCCTGGGATACTTATCAGTTTTACTGGTTTTAAGAGGTGGACTTAAACCAAAATTTTATAAGGCTATTTTCACCAAATTTTGACACAGTGGCTACTAGAGGAGTGGGAACCAAGAATAGACCTACTTCACCATTACATTTAGGTGTTTCAGACCCTGAACAAATACTGAAAACAACAAGAAAAGTTAGGAGGTCTCAATCTTTACCGACCCTGTGTGACCCTGATCAGTTGGGTGATATATTGTTAGGAAAAGAAAAAGAAAATTCACCTTGGTTAAAACCAAATATTCATGACAGTAGTTTCCAAATCTTTACCAATCTTTCATCCTTCATAAAAGCCAAAGCTGCCTCTCCAGGTAAATACCTCTTTTTCAGTTGAAATTAGGTAAAGGCTCTTTTCAGTCAGTTTCTAGCCAAGCTTCTTCATCTTCAAAACCATTCAGTCCAAAAATGGCAGCCCAAAACCATCCCATAGACATGATGGACCGAATGGTTGCAGCCAGATATGCACCATTGGTCTTACCTCAGCCTTTAAATGCATTACATGGGGGTGATTATCAGAAATATTTGCCAAGGTTCAATGGACAGGGGGAAACCACTGCTAAGGAACATTGGGAAGCTTTCCTCAGTTATACTGACAATCAGAACATTGAGCATAAGGATGTTTGGATGAGAGTGCTCGTTCGGAGTCTTGATGGAGATGCGAGGAAGTGGTTCAGAGAGTTACCTGCTTAAACTCTATCACTATTATTGAATAACTCTGTGATATATTTATGAGACAATGGGGTGATAAAAAATACCACACCTATTACATAACAAAATTTGGAGCTCTTAGGAGAAAGAAAGATGAAACAGTGGCAGATTTTTCAAAAAGATTCAACAAGATGTACAGTAGAATTCCTGCTGAGATAAAGCCTACAGAAACATCAGCTAAACTGATATATGCAAATGCTTTTGATCACGAATTCTCTCTATTACTAAGAGAGAGGACGCCTATCTCTTTGCTGAATATGCAGGATGCAACACTGGAGGTAGAATCTAATATACTGGCTTCAAATAGACTAAAGAGGGAAACAGCTCAGCAGCTGTATGAAAGAAAAGGAAAGAAGGAGGCAACTTCAGGAAATGCTACTCCTCATTCTGCTGAGGGGAAGATTGATGAAATGGATAAATGGGTGAAGATCGTCACTGCTAAACTGAACAAATTAGAGGTTGAGAAAAACTCCAGTGAGCCTACTCCTGAAGGGGAACGAAATCCAAATAATCAGAATCAGTTCAGAAGGAAATTTGCTCCCCGTTTTATTCCTAGAGAACGAAGGAACAATGATATCCAACGAGAAAGGAGAGAAAATGAGGATCAAAGAGTGCCACCACCTCTTCAGAACAATGTAGCTGATGAATAAGAAGTTGATGAAGAGATGCTCTTTGAAGAGACTGAGACTGATCAAGATATGAATCATTTTGGAGAAGGATTCTCTGGAGGTTTTATCACTGAGGAAGAATTTCTGAATGCAAAATATTAGGATGCTGACATATTTGAAGCTGAGAATGACTTGGATTTGGGAAAGACTGTTGTGACTACTACTGTCCATTAGAATGAACTCAAGAAGAATATAAATATCAGATCAGGCCCAAAGCAGGTGGTGCAAGCCCCGAAGAATAAAGCAGCTGTTCCTGCTGCAATTGTCCCTGCTAAACAAACAGCTGATCCTATGCCAGAAAAAAGGCAAGTTGCAGAAAAATCAAAGAAGACTCCATAGGTTGAAGAGGTAAACAAATCTGTTCAGAATTTCAGTCTAGAGAATGAATTACGAAAGTTAAAGATTCTTGTTCCTTTGACTGAGTCAATAAAGAATCCTTCATATAAAGAAACAGTTCTGAAAGTGATGAATTCAGCAAGCAATCAGACTATTTCAGACACAGTCAATTTGCAAGAATAAAACCCTAGAATCTTCATTGGATCAGCCCTAGCTGAAAAAACTGAACATGAGGCTGGTGCTTCACCTCCTTTCTATGTCACCTTGACAGTCCATGAGCAAATGATTCACAATTTCCTTTTAGATTCAGGAGCATCCCACAATTTGATGCCAAAGGCTGTTATGGAAGCTCTAGGATTGAGTATTACCAAACCTTACCATGATCTGTATGCCTTTGATTCCTGAGTAGTGAAATGTCTAGGTGTAATAAAATACATGGTAGTTAGCCTGGCTCAGTTGCCCATGAAAAGTGTGATAATGGATGTAGTGGTAGCTGACATAACACCGAAGTTTGGTTTACTTCTGTCTAGGTCTTGGGCAAAGAAGGTTGGAGGAACCTTATAAATGGACCTTTCATATGCCACCATTCCTATGTTTGGTGGAGAAAATAGAAGGCTATAGAGAGAGCTGCAGTTTGCTTACATAGTGACAGATGATAAAAACCCCACTAATCACCCACTGTACTCTGTCGATAAAGATCTTGGTACGTGCATGTTACATTTCAGTGAGGAGGATAATTCTGCTGGTCTGTTACAAGTGGAAAAATAATAGCCAATAAAACACAGCAGGGAGGAAGAAGATGCACTGTGGCAATCGTATTTTGATGGATCCTCATGTAAAGAGGGTGTTGGAGCTGGAGTTCTTCTCATTTCTCCTAGAGGTGAAACAGTGAAGCTCATGTACAAGTTGGAGTTTTCTACCACTAACAACACTACTGAGTATGAAGCTCTGCTACTGGGATTGAAAGCTGGTAAAGACTTGGGAATTCAGTAGATTGCTGCATTTTGGTGACTCTAAATTGGTTGTTCAGCAGGTGAAGAGCAACTATCAAGTGAAGCAGGGTTTGCTGAAAGTCTATCGGAATGAGATATGGGATATGCTTGAAAATTATTTTGTAGCATTTAACATTACTCATATTCCAAGGAATCACAATGAGACTGCAGATTCTTTGACCTTGGCTACCACACACTTTAGAATCCCTAAAACTACTCAGTTAAGGTATCCCATAGAGGTGAGGTACAGACCCTGTGTACCTGATAATGTGAAGAAATGGAAAGTGTTTGAAGATGATGTTGAGATTAAAAGGTTCCTTGAGCTTACAGATGAATTTTCAAATTCCTTGATTGATCAAGATGAGGATGAAGAAGAGGGACATGAAGAGGAGTTTGCTGAATATGAGATTGCTGGACATAAAATTATTGAGCTAAAGAGCAAATTCATTCCCAAAGGTTTGGTACCTCTTGAAAGAATATTTACAAAAGATGATACACCTTCAAATCCTGTTGTTCAGTCTTCAGAAGACAATGTAGTGGACTGCAATATTGGTTCTGCAGAACATCCAAAAATGGTCAAAATTTCTAAATCCTTGACAGCTGAACAAAGAAACAGATATATCAAACTGTTAAAGGAGCATGTAGATGTTTTTGCATGGTCTTATGAGGAACTAAGAACTTATGATACAGGAATCATACAGTATAAGGTTCCTTTAAAACCAAATGTTAAACCTTTTCGACAAAAACTAAGGAGGATTAACCCAGCTTTGTTTCTTGTGATTGAAAAGGAAGTAAAGAAGCTGTTGGATGCCAAGATCATAGTGCCTCTCAGGTATTCTTCTTGGGTAGCAAATATGGTTCCTGTTAGAAAAAAGAATGGATAAATCATACTGTGTGTTGATTTCAGAAATTTGAACAGGTCTTCGTTAAAAGATAACTATCCTCTTCCTAAGATTGAACAGGTATTGCAGCAAGTAGTTGGGGCACATAGGATCTCCATGGTGGATGGTTTTTCAGGGTATAATCAGATTGCTATGCACCCTGATGATAAGGAGAAGACAGCTTTTACAACTCCCTGGGGGACATTCATGTATGACAAGATGCCTTTTGGCCTGATGAATGTTGGAGCAACCTTTCAGAGAGCAATGGACATTGCCTTTGTGGGAGAAAAAGATAAGTTTGCGGTTATCTATTTGGATGATACTACTGTTTTCTCATGGCCAGATGATGAGCATTTGAATCATTTGAGGCAGACCTTCCTAAAATGCAGAAATTCTGGTCTATCTCTAAATCCAAAGAAGTCACATTTTGTTGTGCAAGAAGGTAAACTACTTGGCCACTTGGTGTCTGGTGATGGCATCAGAATAGATCCTGAGAGAGTGAAATCTATACTGAAGATTAGTTTACCTAGGAGTAAAAAGGATGTTCAATCATTCATTGGCAAAATCAATTTTTTGAGGTGGTTTATACCCAACTTTGCTGAAACCATTAAGCAAATCACAGCCATGTTGAAGAAGGATCAAGAAGTCAGGTGGACTTCTGAGGCAAAGGCTGCATTTGAGAAAATCAAAGTAGCTCTTACTAAAGCACCTGTATTGGTAAGTCCTGATTCTACCAAAGAATTCCTTACTTTCTCATTTGCATCAGAAGACACAATTGCAGTTGTCTTACTTCAGAAGAATAAAGAAGGATTGGAACAACCTATTGCCTTCTTCAGTAAAACTCTCAGAGATTCTGAGCTGAAGTACAGTATATTGGAAAAACAGGCTTATGCTCTGGTAAAGGCTTTGAAATTTTTCAGAATTTATGTTCTGCATTCAAAAGTTATTTCATTTGTCCCAAATTCTGCTGTAAAAGATGTCTTAACACAGCCTGATAGTGAGGGTAAAAGAGGCAGGTGGATTGCAAATATTATGGAGTATGATGTGGAGATCAGACCCACCAAAGTTGTCAAGGGACAAGGTTTAGCCAAGCTCCTAGCTGAATCAAATTGTCAAGCTCTGGGACTGCATGTCATGGCTGAAGAATTAGTTCCTGAAGAAGATCAAGCAATACTGGAAAAAGAGAAAATCATGGAATACTATTCATCATCAGAATGGTATGCAAACATTGTTCATTTTCTGTTATTTTTGCAATTTCCTGAGCATATGGATAGGAATGCTGCTAGATCTTTAAAGTTGAAAGCTACGAAGTACTGTCTAGTGGAAGAACAATTGTTCTGGAAGGACCCAGGTGGTATTCTCCTCAGATGTTTGGACAAATCAGAGATTGAAGGAGTGATATATGAATCTCATGAGGGTGCTTGTGGGGGGCACAAATACTGGAAGACAACAGCCTACAGAATTTTAAGAGCTGGATACTATTGGCCCTCCTTGTTTGTAGATGTTTATCAGCAGGTAAGAGCCTATGTCCCTTGTCAAAAGTTTGCTGGAAAACAGAAATTGTTGTCTTTTCCCTTGAAGCCTATTGCAGTCAATGCCCCTTTTCAGCAATGGGATCTGGATTTTATTAGAGAAATAAATCTATCATCTTCAGGACAACACCACTGGATTCTGACTGCAATATATTTTTTCACTAAATGGGTTGAAACCATCCCCACTAGGAATGCTACAGATAAAGTCATCATGGAGTTCATTGAGGAAAATATCCTAAGTAGGTTTGGTTGTCCTCAGAAATTAGTGACAGACAATGCAAAGGCTTTCAAATCTAAATCAATGGAGGCCTTTTGTGAAAGGAATGGCATCATACTGAAGCACTCAACTCCCTACTGCCCTCAGGGCAATGGATTGGCTAAATCCTCTAATAAGAACATCATTCAAAGTATTAAGAAACTCCTCAAACATAACAAAAGATCATGGGATTCAATGCTGAAGTATGCATTGTGGGTTGATAGGATTACAATGAAACAAGCAATTGGGACGTCTCCCTTTCAGTTAGTTTATGGTACAGAAGCAGTTTTTCCTGTTCAATTGGGGATTCCAGTGATGAAGTTTCTCCAGAATTCGCAGGAGGAGCCAAATGATATGCAGAGGAGAATCTTTGAAATGATAGAGTTACAGTAAAGTAGAGAAAGGGTGGATGAAAAAGCACAGTTGTACAGATCCAAGATTAAAAATAGGTTTGACAGGAACATTAAAGAAAATACTTTCTCTGTTGGTGAGATGGTTCTAAGGTGGGATGCAAGAAAGGAGCAAAAGGGCAAGCATGGTAAGTTTGACAATATTTGGTTTGGCCCTTTTCTGGTATCAAAAGTTTTGGAAAATAATAATTTTATCCTGCAGTCATTGGAAGGTGAGGAGTTGTCCAGTCCTGTTAATGGGCGATTCCTCAAGCATTTTTACAGTCTATAAGGGGATTTTAACTTTTCATTGTACATACCAGTGTGAGTGAAGCATAATAAAGACTCCATAGCCCAATGGAAATTTTGCAGACAGGTAGGTAAGTTAGCAGACAGAAGGCACTGGTCTACAGGTTCTTGAAGCCTCGCAGGGACGACTTCATCCCTTAGCTGGAGCCAGATGTTAAGTCAGTAATTCGTTTCTTCAAATTTTTGTTTGATTTTCATTTTAATCCAAGCTACTCATTTGCTTTAGTTTGGTTTTTTGCTTGTTTAAAGGAATTTTTGGTTGTTATGTGAAATTTTGAACTTGGCCTTTAGATTTTTACTTTATTTTTTTCATCCTTTATGTTATTGAGGGGTTTTTAAAGGTCATCATGTCGAATAGTGGACTCACAAATGTCATTATAAGCATACTTATTATTCAAACAACATTTAAAATGCATTCAAAATGGAAAAAAGTTGTAAAACAATGCCAAAATAGAGTTAATTTTATTCTTGTAGCGCAAGTGGGAAAAATAACAAAGGAGCGCTACAAGAATATCGCGATTGATAGTTTCTCCAATTTTTTAGCCAAATTTTGGCATGTTTTTGAATGGTGAGTGACTAATCACATGCTTTGAAGAGTTTGCTACATGCTGTCTCAGGAATCATCACGAGAACAGGTGGTTTCATGTCGTGAAGGAAGATCGTGGTCATCATCAGTTATAAAGCAGCTTATCATGATAGATAGTCGTTTAAATCGAGTTTAATCTGAGGAGAGTCACTTCTTATCTCTTTCTCAAAGCTGAGGAGTTAGTGGAATGATGATGCTTGCCTAAAAAAACAGAGATTGCAGTTGCAAAGCATAGTGGAGGTTTTTATGGTTTTACAGGAAATTAGGGCTTCCTGATTTCACCACCTGCATTCAAATTGGGCACTGAAGGACACTTGTATATTTGAGGTGGATAATATGATAGATCAGGAAACAGTTTTAAGCATCTGCAATTGAACATTAAATAGGTATTCCGCGATAAGCTCTTAGTTATTGATAATTTGGGGTTTTCTCGGTGAGGTTTGCTCTGCCAAAATTGGTTAAAGGAAACATTTAGTTATGTTTTCTAATGAGATTACTGCCACAAAGATAGATGTCTAAGACACTCTGAGACACCATGGAGACTAGAAGGTTGAAAAAATAGCAATTTCTAATGAAGTATGACCTTGCCAAAGTCTGAAAGTTCAGTGATGTGAAAAAACTATGCATTTTATGATGTTCAGACTTCATAAGTAAGCCTGCTACTTGTGCAAAATGTAAGGAAGGAACCGAACATCTGAGATAACCTGAAGACCTAGTCTTATTGCATGCTAGAAAGCTAATTATTTTGGTGTTGAAGTCAAGTTGAAACAGAAGCATGAACAGAGCATGAGGTTGTTTTCCTTGTCATTACAACACAGGGTTCTCTTTATATAGTCCAAAAGGGGTCTAACATTTGAATGAGCAGTGTGCATAATACCCAGTTTCATCGGCAGTATAATGAGCAGTTGGGATCAGCTTATGAGCTAAATCATTTAGACATTGTGTTAAATTCCATTTCACCTTAGAAAAACAAAGAATCAGTCAAGGAAGCTTGAGGAGCAAAAAGGGCAGCTGCTAGGTCATTAATTGAACCCTAGAAGCCATACAATTTCCAGCTATTGAAGAGAAATGGGTGAGAGTGGCAAAGTTAATAGAGTTGAGGCTACTGATGCAAGATGGATGGAAAAACTCCCAGGTTGTGTAGAACTATTTCAATAGGCTGGTTGGCTGGATTTTTTCAGAAGAATAGATGGTTACAATGCTGAAGTTTCCTGTATGTTTGCACAATGTTACAAACATGATATGGTAGTTTTTTATACTTTAAAATTCAAATTGATAGTAGATTTAGTAGTAGAGGCTACTGGGATAAAGAATGAAGGAGAGATGTGGTTTAAGAAACTACCCTTCACCTTTGATGCTCAGAGGTATTTGTTACCAAATATTACCCCAGATTGGAGCAAGGGCATTTTGATCCAGAATTTCAGAAGTGAATGGGTCGAGCCAATTAGAATCTTACAGAGCTATATAACATGTGAGGGAAGATATGCTTATGCTTTTAAGTACCACTTTAGATTTATACAGCACTTGTTTGGGGTTTCCAAGATGAGCCTTCCATTCTTCTTATTCAAAAGCTTGCAAAAGATGCCTAACAGGGTCAAGGGGCATATGGACCATTCTTCTCAATCCATTTTTCACCATGGCCTAATCAAATTGATCATTAGCACTGTCTTAGAGACTGAAGGGAAGACCTGGGATTTTTTCCTCTTCTGGTCCGGCTTTCCAATAAAACAAGAGGATCAGCAGCCTAAAAAGCAGGCAGAAAAAGGGAAGGTACTGATGAGAAAATTAGGTCAAAAGGTGAAAATTGAAGACAAGAAAGAAGTCAAGCTGGAGGAAGTATCAGAGCCTGTGAAAAATGACAGTGAACCTAAAGTGTTTTCAGCTAACACTAAAGGTCAATACTCACTATTTGCAGAAGACAAAAAACAACCGATACAGCACATGGCATCTGCAGAAGGTCACAGTAAAGTTGAAGCTACAGTCACAGGAAATGTTACTGTATAGGAAGAAGAGATTCAGGTTAAGCAAAAGAGTCCCATTACTATATTGTTATATGATGAGGGTTAATTACTAGAAGAATAGCAATTCAGGGAAAAAACTGATGTTAAGTCTGAAACATGCAGAGAATTTTCCACTTCAGAAAGCAAAACAGTCAAACCTAACAGGAAGAAGAATAATCTTGAAGTGATGGATTTTGCAGCTATCAAACATAAGGGAAAATCTGTGAAGATGTTAGGAGAACTAGCACCAGGGTGGAGGCTTAAAACTAGGCCTAAGAATAAATTAAGGTTAAATTTTAAGAATTTACTTAATCCTAAATTGAATATCAAGGAAGTGACTATCTTAGATGATATTTCCTCAGGTGAAGAACCGGTAATTGACACAATGAGCATTAAAAGCAAGGGAAAAGCAGTTGCCAAAGCTTCATCTTCTCATCCTGCAAAAGTAGAAAGATCATCACAGTCAGTAAAGGAGTTAGGCCAGCCTGAGCCTAAACTGTCTACCATGTTTTTTGAAATAAAGAATGAACTTTTAGAGCAACAACAAACAAAAGAAGATGAGGTTCCTTATGTTGAAGGCCGGTCATTGAAAGATGAATTTGTATCTAAAGAGGTCATTTCCATAGACCTGTTAAGTGAAGATGCATAGATCTTCAGGAAACTTGACATACCCTAGATACCTGATGATGAACAAGATACTACAACAGGAAAGCCATTTGATTCTGACAGAGAAAACTTGCAGAAAACTATTAAGCAGTACAAACAGAAGATGAATTACATGCAAGATGTCAATGATGGGCTGATGATGGAAAATAGAAGGCTTAGAGAAGATCTACAGGATGTTAATGAACATTTTCAGGAACTGACAGCAGTATCTAAGGAGGCCTTAAAGAGAAAAAGAACCAATGACCTACACTGTGCAGAATTGAAGGTGACTGTGGAGAACCTCGAGAAGCAAAATGAAGAGCTCTCAAGAAGACTAGCATGCATGGAGGATGAACAAAAGAGAGCTAAGAAGAAAGCTCAAGTATTGGATGGCATAGCTCTACTAGCTAAGGAAGCTAAGGACCTATAAGTTAGTTATTGAATTTGTTTCTTGTTATCTCTTTTTGAGAAACATATTAGTTAGTTGTTTACTATTTTTGAAAAATGTCATATTTTTTAATATTGTAAATTTTACTTTATCCCATCGAATTAGTTGAGGGCAGTTAGGGTTTGATCCTTAACTAATTTTGTAAAAAGTAGTATTTAGAGAGGTTAGAAAGACAGAATGAGGGTTCGATTTTGGGAGAGCTTCAGGAGGTCTTCAGACTTATTCATGAGCTAAGTATCAAAACTCTTGTATGCATTTGATGATGAAATTATGAGATATATGACACTTTTTACCCTTCAGTTTCTGTGTTGGGTTCATTGTTCAGCTTGTTTAGTTGCTTAACTGATATATTCATTACCGGTTTATGTGTATATGCTAGTGATGCTTATCTTTTATGAATGGAATTCAATATTTTTTTCTGTTCGATCTTGTTGAATATATTATGCATCTTTGTCTTCTTTTGCTTATGATTCAGTTATTATTTTGCTCATGAGTGTATTCCCTATCTGTCCCCAAATTTTACAACCAATAAAACATACCAGAAACCCTAAGCCTAGTTCTTTTTATCAAGTTTTGTTTGAGATTGTGTTGGCTTGTTTGTTTTAGCCTTGGGAACAATTTTCGGCACAAACAGGGACTAATCATTTGAGGAAGGGTTTTGGTGTAAAACCCTATTCATAAAACCATAAGCATTTAGCCTAAGCATTGTTCGACTTCAGTTTTTTGTTTTACTTATTTAGCCAGGAAGAGTAGGCCAATAAGCCCTTGGCCTTCTCAAGTTTTTAATAGTATCGTAAAGATTTTGGTGGTGGCATTTTTTTTAAAGTTCAAAGCTTTGGTTCCTCACCATAACCATGAGGTTAACACTAACATTGTGGCTTCTCTCTTTTGCGTGGATTTTAGTAGTTTACTGATGGGCTCTCTTTCTTATCTGGTTCTTTGCCATCACCGTCTTCTACATGTTCAAATGTGGAAACAATAGGTTCAACGATTTGGTTCCATCATTGATTCAACAAGATTAGTGTATATACCGGTAAGTCTTGACGACCCTTCTTAGCGATATTTGATTTCTTTTAATTATCTAAAGTTATTTTATAATAGTTCAAGCACATGTTGTTTGATTGTATGTGAAAGGGTTTAGTATCACATAGTCGACAGGTGAATCCATTTACTTTGAAAGTGAAGGGCAAGAGCTCCATAGGCTCGGTAAGCCTCGGTTCTATCCTTGGGGTTCCCTTCCTTGTTGAAATTGTAGTGATGATGTCAATGGTGCTTACGGCTGCTTACTATCGTATTCATTTATTGTAACAGATGATAGTTTTTTTAATTTTGTTAAGGATGGAGGAGGAGGCTGTATGCCCATTGTTGTTTATAACCCTATAGGTTTTTGCAAAAGAGCTATGGCTCAAGTATATGATGATAGGGTGAAATATTAATATAATTACTTGTTTTTGGAATCCTACTCAACCTAAACAGCTCGGTCATTATGGCTCTTTCGTGGATGAGAATAAGTTATTGCGTTTTGGTTTTGAAGAGTTAAAAAAAAATGTGTGATGAGTGTTTGCATTAAAATGGAACTCTGCTTATAAATATTTTGTTTTCTAAAAATAAATAGAGCTATGACTCTACTATAAATCTCTGATTAGCAATTTGTTCCTTCTTTAGTAATTTGAATGTGCACGGTGAAAAGTTTGGTAGAGAGTCTTTTAATGTTTTCTGTTTGTAATTTATTTTATAAAAACTATGATTATCCTAGGGTTTTGTATTTTATCCAATAGTTTATAAATTACAGTTAGACTATAATTGTGAAAATAAAAAGGTTGTAAGATGCTTTTGGTTATTGTAATGCTATTGGGAAAAATGATACAGTATATGATTAACTTCTGGTTTTGTTTTAAAAAGGCAGTTTTGATAATAGGTTATTATTTGATCTTTGGTAAAACTAACAGTTAGAAAAAGTAAAAGTATTCCTTTTAAAATTGGAAGGGATAGAAGTTAAAATCTTTGGCTTATTCAGCTGATGAACAAATATTTAAAAATATGTTTTTTTCCTTAATTGAAGTTTACAGTTGTCTTGTTTGAAATTATTTACTAGCCATGTAATCATTTTATGCTTAACTAGGTTTTGAAATTTAACAAGAAAGTTCAGGTATAAGATTAGGGTTTCTAGAAGAATAGTTTGCAAATATTAATATTATTATCAGAGTTATAATGCTTGTTACAAGTAGGTTTTTTTTTTCTAAAAACTTATTTTATTTACTTCTAATAAGTATTACAATCTTTAACTATTTCATCCTTTATCTGTACCTTAAGGACTTGTTTGGATATTGAACTCATACAAATTGAGGTTTACCAGAGTATTATTTACCCTACTTTAAAAAGAGTAACATTGCTATAAATTTAGGTTTTACAGTGTTAAAATTATGCTTGGTTTTTTTATTTACCAAGTGTAAATAATTACATTGCATTTAGTATTTATTAAAGTTCTTATACATCAAACATATTATTATCTGTGTGACCTTAGCTTACAGTGATAGTCCTTCTATAATATTTCTAGAGGTTTTATATAAATGAAAGAGTTCTAGAAACAAAAGGATTACTATGAAACTAGCTAAAACAATCAGTAAAATCTTCTAATGTTAGAGTATATTCAAATCATCTTATTCATGTATAATCATCCCTATTTACCTCTAAACAAACCTTCTGTACTAGATTAATTCATCTCACGATGAGTGGAAAAATACAGAAAGGAATTTTTAATCATCATTACACCATTTTTTAGTCTAATTTTGTTTTTTCTGTTAAACAAATACAGGTAATTTTCTAAATAAAATGCAGACTTAAATAGTCTATTTTCAACTCCAGTTATCTAAGAAATAATAGTAAAAATTGACGACTTCCATTTCAATACTTTACTTGCATAAGATAAATAAGATAACACCATGGAACTTGATAACTTGTAGAGGAGACAAACAACCCAAGGAGCCTGTTCCACCCAACCTTTTCATGAAGATAGCTCAACTACGACCCCTGAACCTACCCACTGATCCACCAAAATGAAAGCACTATGTGTAGAAATGGGATTAAATACCTTTGCAACTCCACAAAAGTACTTAACAATAGTACTTCTGTTCTTAGCAGTTAGAAATTAGCTAATAAGTTGCACTAGTTTTAAAGATAGTGTTAATCACTCAATCACTTCTTTGTTTCCCCTCATCGAATATCTTGTGCACATTTCTCAACTCTAGAAATTTCACAAGGTAATGATTGAGCATCTTCCTGCTGAATTTGATGGGTAGATATATGCATTCCTAGGTCTTTTGGTCAATTTTTCAATTAATGAGACACTTGCTCTGTTCAACTTTCCTAGGGAACTAATGGCCTGATTTTTTGACCTAGGACAACTAAGGAGAAATAGTCCACACATAGTGCTTAAAATAGCCCTCAATGTGTTTGGAATAACTAAATCTCGTAGGTTATGGTCTCTTGCTACCAGCTGAATTTATCCTCTTAAGGAGAATATAAAAAACTCACTAAAATGTATCTTATGTTAATCTAGAGATTATCTAACCCTAATGTCAGTTTTTAAATTTAAATCATCCTAAAATTGCTTTCCTAATGAAAGTCTGTTGTTTTAGGGTGTTGTTTTTTAATTTTTAACTGAAGAACTAATTTTAACTTAAAACCAACTAATCTAATTAAATCTAATTTAATAACTATCTAGAAGAAACTAAAATTATGAATTAAAACTAAATGACTACCCTATCTCAGCTGAGAGCTACTTGAAAAACTAGATTAATTATTGATTAATGATTTAAATTAACAAAGAGGTAAATGATAACAATTCAAATGAAAATATCTAAATTGTTATCCTAAAAATCACTTTCTTGGATATGCACAACAACAGAAAATTAAAATAGAAAACCACTTTAATTTATTCTGTGATGTCCTATTAATCAATAACTAATGTTCAATACTAAATATTTGAATAACATGATTATATTCATTCATGAAAACATTGTAGAAAATACAAATGAAATCAGAAACAAATATGAAATGTATTATTACTAAATCTCAATTATTAATAAAAATATTAACTAACTAGACTCAATAATACTTTCAATCAAGCATCAATATTGTGCAAACAGAGTATATTTTCAAATAATAAACACAATTATATCACAGTACAATTGCATAAAATGTAATATTAGAAAACAATATATCGAAATATATATATTAAGTTTTCAAAAATAATAACAAGCAATGGTACCAATTTGAGAAATCTAGTCACAATCATCCACAAAGGTAAAACTCCAATAGAGTAATCAAAACCAGAAACTGTATTATATTTCCAGTAAGTATTTTCTTCAATACTCTATCCACCTCTATTACAATAAGTTTCATAGTTTATATAACAAAGTCTAATAACTGCCTTTCCTCATTCTATGCAACTAAAACTAAAAATAAACCATTAAGCTTATACTATCGAACATCTAGGATCTAGTACATTTAATTATCATCCTCTTCAATAGTGCACCTATCATCTGAATCATCCTCTTCAATAGTACACATGCTGTTTGATTGCAGGTGAAAGGGTTTGGTATCACACAGTCAACAGGTGAAGGCGTTTACTTTGAAAGTGAAGGGTGGGAGCTCCATAGGCTCGATAAGCCTCGGTTCTTTCCTTGGGGTGCCCTTCGTTGTTGAAATTGCAGTGATGATGGCGATCGTTCTTACAGATGCTTACCGTGGTGTTCATTTTACTGTAATAGATGATATTTTTTTTAATTGGTTAAGGACAGCGGAGGAGGTCCTATGGCCATTGTTGTTTATAACCCTTGAGGTTTTTGCGAAAGAGCTACGGCTCAAGTATATGATGATAGGGTAAAATATTACTAAAATTGCTTGTCTTTGGAAGCCTACCCGACGTAAACAACTCAGTCATTATGGCTCTTTCATGGATGTGAATAAGTTATTGCGTTTTGGTTTTGAAGAGTTCAAATTTTTTTTGTGATGACTGTTTGGATTAAAATGGAACTGTGTTTATAAATATTTTGTTTGCTAAAAATAAATAGAGCTATGGCTCTAGTATAAATATATGATTAGTAGTTTGTTCCTTCTTTAGTATATTGAATATGCAGGGTAAAACGTTTGGTAGAGAGTCTTTTAATGTTTTATTCTTGTAATTTATTTTAAACAAACTCTAATTATCCTAGGGTTTTGTGTTTTATCCAATAGTTTGGAAATTATAGTTAGACTATAATTGTGAAAATAAAAAGGCCGTAAGATGCTTTTGGTTATTGTAATGCTATTGGGGAAAACGATATTGTATATTATTAACCTCTAGTTTTGTTTTAAAAAGACAGTTTTGATAACAGATTATTATTTCATTTTTGGTAAAAATAATAGTTAGAAAAAGAAAAAGTCTTCCTTTTAAATATGGAATGGCTGGAAGTTAAATCTTTGGCTTATTCAGCTGATGAACGAATATTTAAAAATATGTTTTGTTCCTTAATTGAAGTTTATAGTTGTCTTGTTTGAAATTATTTAATAGCTATGGAATCATCTTTTATTATTAACTAGGTTCTGAAATTTAACATGAAAGTTCAGGTATAAGACTAGGGTTTCTAGAAGAATAGTTTGCAAATATTAATAGTATTATCAGAGTTATCATGCTTGTTACAACTAGTTTTTTTTCTAAAAACTTATTTTATTTACTTATAATAAGTATTACAATCTTTATCTATTTCAGCATTTATCTGTACCTTAAGAACTTGGCATGCTGAATGTTTAATTGATACAGATTGAGGTTTACCTGAGTATTATTTACCCTAGTGTAAAAATAGTAACATTGTTATAAATTTAAGTTTTACAGTGTTAAAATTATGCTTGGTTTGTTTATTTACTAAGTGTAAATAATTACATTGCACTTAGTATTTATTAAATTTATTATACTTCAAACATATTATTATCTGTGTGACCTTAGCTTACAGATAGTCCTTCTTTGATATTCCTAGAGGTTTTATATAAATGAAAGAGTTCTAGAAACAAAAGGATTATTATGAAACTAGATAAAATAATCAGTAAAAGCTTCTAATGTTAGAGCATATTCAAATCATCTTATTCATGTATAATCATCCCTATTTACCTCTAAACAAACCTTCTATACTAGACTACTTCATCTCATGATGAGTGGAAAAATACAAAAAGAAATATTTATTTATCATTACACCATTCCCAAGTCTAAGTTCATTTATTTTGTTAAACAAATACAGGTGACTTCCTGAATAAAATCCAGAATTAAAAATTCTATTTGCAACTGCAAGTATCTAAGAAATAATAGTAAAACATGACTACTTCCATTCTAGTACTTTACTTGCATACGATAAATAAGATAACACTATGGAACCTGATAACTTGTGGAGGAGACAAAAAAGGAAAGGAGCTCGTTCCACACAACCTTTTTCCTGAAGATAGCTCGACTGCTTATCCTAGGACCCCTGATATTTCCCATTGATCCACCAGGATGAAAGCACTGTGTGTAGAAATGGGATTAAATACCGTGTAACTCCACAAAAGTACTTAACAACAATTCTTATGTTCTCAGTAGTAAGAACTCAGCTAACAAGATGCACTAGTTCTAAATATAGCCTTAATCACTCAATAACTTCTTCTTTTCCCCTCATTGATTTCCTTGTGCACCTTTCTCAACTATAGAACTTTCACTGTAAGGTAATGATTAAACATCCTCCTACTGAATTCGATGGGTGTATGTATACATGCTTAGGTATTTTGGTTAGTTTTTCAATTAATGGGCCACCTGCTGTGTTCTAGTTTCTTGGGGAACATGACCAAAAAATTAGGGAAGTTGCCTCTTGCAACAACTAAAAGTGGTTGAGGATGATGCCATCTGTCCATTTTCTCTCACCCCAGTCGATTCCTATTAGTGGGCCAGTGGGCAGTCATTCAACAGCCTCCATGGGTTATTTCTCTCGTCTTTTATTTATTAAATAATAAAATATTCATCATAATTAATTACAGTCATCCTTGACCCCACATGGTCAATAGTCTCAATCTTTACCACAAAATAAAATATAATTTATTCTTAAAAATAAAATTTTATCAAAATTGGGGTATGTGACAGTATCAGAGGACATCATTCTGATTTCTTCGGTAGAAATAGAGTTCTCTTGATTTGACATGTGATCTATCAATTGTTTCTGAGATGGGAAGGGATCGGTAAGCATTGCTCGGGTGGGGTTACTCTTCAAAAATTTACTAATCTCTTCATGACGAGGGCACTCCTTTGTGAAGTGATCACCACCACATAAAAAACAAGGGTACTTGTCCTTTCTCTTCCCTTTATTATCATTCTCTATGTCCCTGGCCTTGGGATTCTCTTGTTGGTTTCCAGGTCTTTTATTTTTACCTTTACCTTTTTTCTTATTGTTGGGTGTTTGTGTGCTTTGGATATCATTTACCTTGGAGGAAATAGTAGGACTCGAAGGATTAGTAGTAGAATCATTTGGTTTCTTGGCAGGTTTGGATTCTCACAAGGGCTGGTTAGAACCAACAACGCCATCAAAAGGAGTCTCTCTGGGTGGATTAGCATGGTCCGTGTTGGGACAAGGAGCTTTAGGGATTAGGTCATACAGAGTTTTAGATTGTAAATAAACCAAGTCCAGATACTGAGCGTGAATGATAGCCTACTCTTCGGTAATAGCACCACCCATAGCCACATCTCAGGAAATGGGAGGGAACAAGGATTTCAAGAACCAATCAGCTAATAATTGGTCCAAGATGGGAGCTTTAATGAGTCATCTCCATCTTCTACATTCATGGATATGGTCAGATATGTGCATGGATGTGTTTTGATGGAGTGAAGTCAAAATGTCTGTACCTTTTCATAATGAATGGGTAGCTAAAATTGTGTGAGAAAAATGGTTGCCAATAAGATAAAATCCATAAAGGAATGTTGTGGAAGTTCAATATACCACTTTGCAACTGTACCAGTCGAATTCCACTGAAATAGTCTTAAACAAATAGAGTCCTCCATTAAGGAGTTTGAAGAACACCATAGATGAAAAGTCATGACATGATTTTTTGGATCATCTCCCTGCTTACCATAAAACTTTGGGATGTCGAATGGTAACTTGACTAGAATGGTGGGCCAGGAAGGGTTGTGATGAATGGGATCATTTATCAACTTGTACAAATATGGCAAGTCCAAAGTTTCCAAGAATGGAAGTTGTTGATTAGGTTCGACGTACTAGTAGTATTGATAAGGAATATGCGTACAAGGAGGACCATAAGTTGACTGATACACTGGCTGCTAGAATGGTATATGGGTGAATGATCCTCCCAAAGGTCCTCCTGAAGGGGATAGACCTCTAGGAGTAAGGCCAACTATAGGTGGTGAGCCTCTGGGTGTTGGTAGTCCCTAAGGTGGTGGTCTCCCAAGTGGTGGTCCCCCAGGTGGTGGACCTCTAGAATGTGGGCCTCTGGGTGGTTGTCCTCTTGGTTGTGGTCCGCCATAAGGTGGACCTCCTCTAGGTGGACCTCTACTAGGTGGGACCCTTCTAGGTCGTCCTCCAAAGGGTGGGACACCATAAGGTGGACCTCCAGAACCTCCTACAGCATTAACAAGAATTCCTCCTATTACATTCATGTAGGACCAATTAGGTTTCCCCCACAGCATAAGCGTGTTTCCAGGGTAAGGGATTCCAATATACATAGTTCCTGTATATGTAGGTTGATAGTTCATATTTTCTATAGGTAGTTGATTTGCTGGGTAACCATAACCCCAAGAAGAATGGTTGACTATAGTATGTGCCCCTAAGGGTTGGCCTGAACTTGACGGAGGGTTTACCATATTAGTGTGGGTGGGAGGAACAACCACTATGGGTTTTCTTACAACAGAAGTTTGTCTAGCACTAGTAGAAACTCCACTAACAGATAACGTAACTCATGTCAGGGGTCTCCCCTCGGCATTCGAATGTACTGATACCATTTGAGCTAACGATTTTCCCCAAGCTATAGAGGGTATGGGAGGACTAGAAACAAACCTAGGATTTGAAACTGTAGGGTTGGAGGTTTGACCTAGATGGGAATTCCCACTACGAGCTGAGACATCTACAATACGATCCAATGTCTTAGCAAGTGAATGATATAAAAAATCCATGGATCCAAAAGGCAGGGTAAAAGAATTGACATAGGTTATTTATGAGGTCTAGGTGAGGGAATAATGATTTCCACTCTCTGTGAAAAATTACAAGAACGATCAAGAGATGCTTGAATTTTCCTATATTCATCCTCACCTAGAGGAGGGTTCTCAAAATAAGGTCTAGTAACCCAAAACTTGAAAATTTATTGACCCATAGAAGTCCTCCAAAAAGGAGCATTAGGGCCATATTCAGTTTCAACAAGACTATCGGTACAATCTTCCATCAGAGAATGAAAGGAAGTGTCAACCGTAGGAGGCTATTGGACCAAGGCATGAACGCAAGCAGTGAATTGTTATCCGATATCCACAACTATGCTTCCTTCCACATGGGAGTCAGTTGCAACCCCTTGATCTGTGGCTTCCATTGGGCTCTCCCCTGTGATAGGTGGAAAGTTGGGTGGTAAGCTCTGGTTTCCTTTGGATCATCTCAACTGAAACTCAGCCAAATTGTATGGTCACTAAAACTTAACCTAGGGTTTAAAAAATAGAAAAATCATAGAAAGTTTCTCCTACACAAACTACCGGACACAAGTAAACTTAAGTGATAAGAGAGGATGAACAAGCTAGTTCCTCACCAACATTGTCAATTTTTTGCAACTCGCTATATACCGCAAGGTCCAATAGTAAAAAATGGCGAGGAGGATCAATCATCCCTCACCTGAATACCCGACTACCTTGATGGAACATGCATAGTAATCTCCCTAAGTTTTGTTCTTGATGTATTGCACCAACAAGATGACCAAAAGGGATTTTCTTAGATGGTCTTAGGAATCCTAGAAGGGCCTCCCAATATACACAAGGTACGTGGGAGTTCAAATATGTAGTAGTTTTGTCTAATGCACAACCATTCACAAGGGGCCTTCCTATATACAATCGAGTGCATGAGCTATCTTTAGATATACCTCAAGGGTATGTGAAAGTTGTTCTATATACTGACAGTACGTGGAAGAACCATGCAAGTCCTGGGTTGGAGTGCAGGAAATAAATGAAAACTCCTACATTTTATGACGTTGGAACACGTCTCTAACATATCACTCAAGTTACTAAGATTTTTAACCTATGGATACCGTTAATTTTAACTTGAACAATTAGGTGAATCCATGGAGTTATGATATAAAAGTAAAACCATGAAACTATGATATGCAAATTATTTCACTTTACCATTCAAGGCATGCCTACTTACATGAAGGAGAGGGTATTTTATTTTTCAATTTTGTTTCAAAACCAAAACTTTCCCAAACAGTCTAAGTAAACAAAACTTTCTGAGAATACATACAAGCAGCACACTTCTAACCTGATCTTGAAAGCAAACAAATGAGTGAGATCTCTTTTCCTAAAAAGAAAGGCAAAAATACTCAAAGGCACACTAAGTACTTTTTCAATTTTTCTTCAAAAATGGAAATATCTAACTTAAAACTACTATATTTTTTTTTTTTGCGGAGACAAGAATGCAAAGAGAAAGAATAATATGGAATATGAAAGATTATGAGGCTAGTCAGGAGTCCAATAATTCATATTTGAGCAAATATTCTAATCAAATCTCAACAAAAAAATTTCTTTTTAAAAGAAAAAAGAAGTCTTTCGTAAACTTAATGAAAAATGAAAGCAAACACCAACAAGCAAGTCTTCATTTTCAGTCTTATCAAACAATAAGAAGAGGTCTAACTGAACTAAGCTTCCAAGCACTCCATCAGAAATGAAAACCAAGCATACAAGCAAGTCCAACTGATGAGCATAATCTATCTTTTTTATTTCAACAAAACAAGCATTTACCACATCTATATTTTTTATTCTAACTACTCAAATCTCTCTAAAGAATCCCAAACATTCAGAATTGAAAGAAAAAAAATTTGAAATGACCAGCCCTAAAAGGGCCTACCTGGCACCTCCTCTCGATGGTTACTGACAGAGTGTTTCTTGTGTAGTATCGCTTCTTGATTACTCCATATAGGTGGTGACATCGCTTATTACCCATTGCGCATGCACGATGTCCTATAGAAGTCAAAAGACAAAAGAATGGGAAAAAATCAAAGTCAGCTACTGTAATATGAACATAAAAATCATGAATTGATAGGAATTTGAAGTATAGAAGGTAAGAATGAATAATATCTGAACAAATATGATAATACCAAACCAAGATCTCACTAGGTTAACTAGTAGATCCGATCAAATGAAACAAGGTCTCACTATATCGGCTAGTAGATATGGCCAATGAATGATTGGAGCTTGGATTTTAGACAATATTTTGAAGACCAAGGAAGATTAGATGTACTGAAAACTCTTCCTCGAGTGGAGTCACCGGATTTGTTGCTAGAAAAAATGCACCTCTTGCAGACAAGAGTTATTCCTCTAGTCTGAATTGTTCATATCTAGAACAAATGAATTACAACAAATATGGAAGACTTCCCATAGAAGTGGTGGAGATATGGAATGAGTCTCTTTGATAAATTTGTTTAGATTTTTCCTATGGTGGTGGATATTCATGGACGTACCTGCACAGTCACATGAAACAAGAAAAAAATATCAAAGAACACCAGAATATAATCCACTATTCTATGTCAGTGACTAAGAAATCCAACAATAAAATATACGGTTATAACATAACATAATTTATGGGAAAGGAACCAACTTTGCATTAAATATGAAGAAGAAGTTTACAACCTTTTCCTTAGTGTTCATGTGCTCCTTCACATTCCAACGCCTTGTCCCTAAAATCTCTAACTTGCTCCCTCTATGCTCACCCTACTGATTTAGGCTAGAATGCCAATGCAACAACATAAATTTTCTCTCTCTCAACCATGGGGTATGGGCCTACTTTTATAGGACTTGGGAGAATAGGGATGGTTGAGTCAATGGTGGGTGAGGTGGATAGGAGATCCCAAAAGGATCTATCTTGATTCCATGTGGTCCTCTAGTGTAGGGATAAGGTGCCATGAATTCATCTTTCGAGAAGCTTCATGGAAACCTCTCTTTTTCACTTTTCACCAAGGGCACCGCTTCTTCCCCACTATGACAAAGCGATGATAGGGAAGAACCATGCCTTAAATAAGAGGTACATGTATTGGTACCACCTACTGTCAAGATATTGTAGGCATTACTAAATAATTTAATGCTCCTTCACTTCAGGATAGAAGCGATGTTAGATTTTCATATGCAAGATTGAATCCTGGGTCAATATTTTCACTTCACAACTTGGGATTTAGGGAAATATTGATGTTTGGGACCTCATCACATGATGATGATGAGATTTATGTGTAACACCTCCCTCGAGATGTTATTACTATGTTTTTTCATCATAGAGTCATGAGGTAAAACCTTCGTTGTAGGGTGGGTCCGAAATAGAACTCTCTAGAATATAATATTATATTGTTTTGTGTCTTCCTAGGTGAAGTTGGCCCAGTAAGTTTGTTGGGGTCGACATGGAAAAATTCAAGTGGAAGATAAAGTATAAATGGAAGAGGTGTGTTCATCATTTGAACACACACACACACTTGTGTATAGCACATAGGGGGGAGAGAGAGAGAGAGAGAGAGAGAGAGAGAGAGAGAGAGATCTCCAAGGAGAAGGAGCACCTGTTTGGGGTTTTATCTTTGTACTTTTGATACATATCTATATAAAGGAAGCTCTTCCAGGTTTTCTTCCCCTAGAGTGTTTCCTAGGATAAATTTGTCTCTATCTTATGATAATGTTTCTTTTAGTAATCATGCATATGCTATTAGTGTCAAATTGAATTGAATACTAATGATATCTAGCTTAGTATATGGAATCTTAACATAGTATCAAAAATAGCATGAATATGAAATATTTCACAAGGTTAAACTCTCTCCGTTCTCCCTCTGACAAGAAATTAGGGTTTCTATAAAAGTTGGAAATTTGGAAATCTGATTGCATAGAAATTTCTGCCTCCCTAGAGTGCATATATTGAAAACTAGATCGAAAATTTTAAGTGGGTGGATCTCTGGGAAATTCAAGTTCTAGTTTGGCTTTGTATAAGAAAACTATAGAAAACTAAAAACATAGAAAACTATAGAAACTACATATTAGAATATCACAAGTCAATTTTTAGAGATGAATATTTGGAATATCCAAAAACCAAGTGTACTAGTCAACTCGCCTCAATCAAGTGCATCTTTTGGTAAGGCTGGCTTTGTATTTTGAGAAATTTTTTATTTTAGTGACCTCTTGGATAAGATGGCCCCAAGCACTAATTTTGAGGACAAGCTAGAAGGCATAGAGAATTTCTGAGCATGGAAATATAGGATTGGTCTCATTCTTAGAGAGAATGATCTTGACAAATACATCAAAGGAGAAGTTGCAGGACCCGAAGAGGATGAAGCTAATGAGAAGCACACGAATAACCTAATTAGGGAAATGAGGATCACTGTTGATTCTATCAAATATCACTTTATTCCTCAAGTATCATCCAAACATACCCCAAAGGAGATGTATGATTCCGTATTCATAATGTATGAAGGAAGGGACACCAATAGAAAGATGAATTTGAGATCTCAATTGAAGAGTAACAATATGAGCCAAGGAGAATCTATCCAAGACTACTTCACAAGGGTCTCCTAGTTCAAGAAGCAACTAGAAGCCATTGGAGACTCACTTGGTGAATATGGTCTAGTTATGACTCCTCTCAATTGTATCACTAGACCTTGGGATTCATTCATTCAGACTATTTGTGGCAGAAAGGAAAGAATTAATTTTGACAATGTATGGGAAGATTGCATGTTACACTATATCCAATGTAATGGATAATCCATATCCGGATTAAGTCAGCCTGTATCCAGTTCTAGGGAGGAATATGTTCCATCTTCAAATAATTAAATGTATAATGATTCAATCGATGATAAATTACAATGTATATGGTTACCTTAAATATGGCTTGGCCATCAGATATTGAAGAGAAACTTCTCTTCATAAACTATATTATTAATATTATTAATTACTATTAGGAATAGTTACCTGTTTATTACTATTTTATTGTTGTAACATTGCCTTCCCCTTAGGAAATATTTTTCCTCGAAGCTTAGATTATTGGTGTCATCTTTTCATTCTCATTTTCTGTTGAAACAATGTCATTACTTCCTTTATGTCTTTTTTAGAACTGGTATTAGGTATGTGTTTGGTATTTACGCAATAGTTTGTCATCTTCCTTTCATTTATAACTTGAATTTGTACTTGATTATGTTTATTATTGTTATCCCATATTCCATATACATGAATACGAGGAATATTTTTGTGATTGACCATATCAAGCCTTGTTTTAGAAGTTGATTGTCCTATGATACTTAGGATGTCATCACATAATGTTTTCATTTTATTATCCTTACAAGTAATCTTGAGAAGTGGCATTTCTTGAGGCTTATCACACTTGAAGCCACCTGATAGTGTTACATTTCGGTTTCTCCAGGGTGGTAGAAGAGTTAAGGTAGAACATAAATCTATGATATTTGATTCCTTTGACTTGGATTCCTTTGTATATTGTAGGATCCATCTTTTCTCATTGTATGTATCATCCTTATTGTCAAGAATATTGGATTGAATCTCATTACGATCTTGGTCGATCTCTTATCAAATATATTATTGGTATTTTGGTCATCGCTGCGATATTTAGTCTCCTTGTCTTGCTTGTTGTCTTGATCAATTTTGTTCCTCTCATTTTTGTTCACATAGTGGTCCAACATATCTGAGTTACTGATATGGCTTGTATTAGACCTTAGTTTTTGTAACATTTCCATTATGGTATTTAGATTC
Organism: Pseudotsuga menziesii; assembly: GCA_001517045.1. Lineage (NCBI taxonomy): Eukaryota > Viridiplantae > Streptophyta > Pinopsida > Pinales > Pinaceae > Pseudotsuga > Pseudotsuga menziesii. The sequence continues at coordinate 17,319 of LPNX010152095.1, read as the reverse complement.
TGTTTCATGATGCTCAAGTTTTGTGCCATGGTGCTTATGTTCTATGTCATTGCACACATCTTGTAATCTAACTCTTTTTGTTTATCATTCATGATGTCTACTTTGTCATCAAGTTTTCTTCCTAGTACTAGAATAACATATTCTATCATTTGTTTCTTAACTGCCTTGTTATTTTTCATTTCTTCTCTGAATTTTTCTTGGTTAGCAATGAGAGCCTTGATGTCCTCCAATTTCTCAAGTTTGTCTTTTAATTCCATTATAGATTGGGTCCTTTTATGCGAATGTGTGTATTTCGAATTTTATTTTGACTTATGAAGGAA
>LPNX010152071.1:448058-472404 GCA_001517045.1 Pseudotsuga menziesii | reverse complement strand
ATAACCTGTATTTTTATTTTTATGTCATGGGAGGACACAACTGAAGGCCAAAGGTATCTCCTACATGGTCCTTTCATAAAGATTTACATGGTCCTTTTATAAAGATTCCAACCTTGGCATTCTCATGAAAACATATATGTGGCTCTGGAAAAAGCGACCAATAAATGACTAAATTAGTGACCATACATAAAGCGACTAAAAATGACTAAATTAGTGACCAGTAAATGAGATTAATGATCAAAATTCGCAAATAAAATGACCAATAATTGAGAGATATGCGGCCAAACAATGATATATAAATGACCAGAAAAATGACCAAAATTCGCATATCAATGACCAAAAATCAGTTTTGGTGGCTAATTTATGGTCTTTTATTACGTGATCAAATTTGGTCATATTCTAGCTTGTCATGTGGTCATTAATTTGGTCACAAATGTGATCATATATTTGGTCATTGATTCAAATATATGACCAAATTAATGACCAAATATATGACCAAATTAATGACCAACCGACAAGCTATAAATGACCAAAATAAAAATGACCAATTTTGGTCATGTAATAAAAGACCGCAAATTAGCCACCAGCGATCGCCAAACCAAAAGTGGTCATTGATATGCGGATTTTGGTCATTTTTTTGGTCACTAATCTCTCATTTTCCACTAGTGCTCCTACTGAATTGTGGTACATACTTCCTACCATACTACATCTCAAATGGCTTCATATGAAGTAGTTTATGGTGACACACCTCTAGTACTCCTTCCCTACACCCCCAACAATTCACTAGTTCAGGCCATTGACATGGTTCTTCAAAAATGACATCAGATTCTTCACCTTTTGCAGGACAATCTTCACATGGCCAGAACCCGCATGAAACACCAAGACAATCGGCACCATTCTGAGTGCACATTTCAAGTCGGTGACATGGTTTTTCTTCATATGTATCCTTACAAGCAATCCTCCTTGAAACTCAAAGGGAATCAAACACTCGCTCCAAATATCACTATTCCATATACAGTTCTTCAAAAGATTGGGTCTGTTGCTTATAAATTGGCACTTCCTCCTTCTCACATTCAGCAAGTGATTGGCACCAACATCAGAGAAAAAATTATTTTACTAGAATGGGATAATGAAGGATCCATCATTTCATATCTGGAGACCATCCTCAATAATCACACTTGTCATCTTCACTCTCGGTCCATCACGGAGGTCTTAATTCAGTGGCACAACATGCAACCAGAGGATGCTACATGGGAACCACTCCTTTAGATTCAACAATAGTTTCCACATCTAAAGCTTTGAGGACAAAGATTTTTTTTAAGAGGGAGGGGATGTTAAGAACCCGTGTCAACCCTCCTCTTTATTTTGTTAGTATATTTTATCAGATGCATATTCTTTGTAAGTCATCGCATCAATATGTTGTATTATCCCACATTCATGGGGAGTAAGTAATAGTTGTTAAGTTGTCTAGTTATTATGTTGCATTATCCCACATTCATGGGGAGTAAGTAATAGTTGTTAAGTTGTCTAGTTATTATGTTGCATTATCCCACATTCATGGGGGGTAATAGTTGTTTAGATTAGACTTCGTATATAAGTATGTGTTGAGGCTAATGAAAGCATCGAAGAGTTATTTTGTATTGAGCTTGCTCAAAGGAGGTTTCCCCCTCGAAGTGGCCTGCGATTAACAAAATCTCTTCTGTGATCCTATATTTCTGTTATATCTTGCATTCTCATTGTTTATTACAGGAGGTTATCCACACACAGGGAAGATCACACATTACCTTAGCAAAGAATAAGGATTTCTTTGACGTAGCTTTGGAAAATTCCAGATCAAACTCCTGTAGGATGACTATCCATCGGGAGTATTTTCCCCCGATCACCTAACGAGTTAGGATGTAATACATAGGTTTCAGGTCTACCAATATAGTTGTTGTGTGGAGAAAAATGTAGTGGCAAAATTTCTTTACAATAATGACCTTGGCCAATGCTAATTTATCCACATGTGAGTATCAAGTTTCGAAATCCATGAGATTCTTACTAGAATAGTATATCACATGCTCCTAACTGTTGAGATTCTCTTGCACCAAAACCATAGTGATGGTAGTAATGGAGGAAGAAATGTATAACAGAAAATCCTTTGAATAATGTGAAGGGTGTATCATGGGTGAGTGAGTCAAAGCATGTTTGAGATTATCAAAGGCCCACTAGGATTGGTCATCCCAAAATAATGGAGTGTCCTTCTTGAGGAGATGCATATAGCCGTATGTTTTCTGTACAAAATTGCAAACGAAACGACGGAGAAATTTTTCCTTCCCTTGTAAATGTTAGAGTTCTAGAAGGTTGGTTGGGGATGGTAGGGCTATAATAGAGGCAATTTTCAATGGATCTATCTGGATGCCATCCTTAGAAACCAAAAAACCTAACAGACATTCTGTCTCAATGAAAAAAACAAATTTATGAGGTTTGAGCCATATGTTATAACGACGACATCTCAGGAAAATGTCTCTAAGATGACCAGGATAGTCCTCTAGTCACTGTGAATGAGCTATATGGTTCTACAATATGTTTGATATCGTGAAACACATAGGACATAGCGCACTGGAAAGTGGCTCAATTTTTTTTTAGGCCGAATGGTAACTTCATATATGCAAAGGTTCCCCATGGGTAAATAAATGTTGTCTTGTGTTGATCGATGGGTAATATCTCAATCTGGTTATAGCCTGAAAAGCCATCCATAAACGAGAAGATGACACTTCTGGCACAGTTTTCTATAATCTGGTTGATATGCAGAGTGGGAAAGTTGTCTTTGGGACAAGATTTGTTCAAATATTTGAAATCGATACAGAATCTGATTGTGCTCTATTTTTTATTAACAGGGACAATGTTCGATACCCATTCCATCAGGGGTATGGGATAAATAAACCCTGCTTTTAAAAGCTTTTCTATTTCAGCTTTGATAGCTATGGATTTTCGTGGATGGACATGTCTCAGTTTTTTCCTGACAGGTTTTGCAGTGGGATAGGTTTTTATTTCGTGAACCACAATGGATGGGTCTATCCCCAACATTTCTTCGTAGGACCAGGAAAAGAAATATTGGAATTCTTTGAAAAGTGCTCTATATGCTCCATATTCTTCTGCTCAGTAGTTCTGCCCAACATGAACATGATCAAGGGTGTCAAGCTTGGCTGATATGTCAATTGGATTTGTTTGATTAGTGTTGCATATATTTCTTTCAGACTCCATGTTCTGCAACAATATAGGAGTTTGAGGGGTTTTGAGAATATCAATAGTAAAAAGGGATGCAAAATCATGGTCTACCAAATTGGTATTGGGGAGGAACGAGGATCTATGGTGATGATCCTCCCATATAGATTCATTCGTACTCATGATCTCCATAATGGAATCGTTAGAGGTAAAAGTATGGGAGAAATAATCCATAGTAGGAAGAGAGGGTTCTAACCAGTAGGGAAGATGGTAAGGGTCCGAAGCCACCAGATGAAGGTCGTTAGTGTGGTCATCAGAAAGGGTTTGGATAACGTTGTACATTGCTTCATGCAGACTCAACGAGGTGTACTCAACAATTTTTTTTCCCTTTGGATCATAATCAAATGAAGAAATCATATTTACCATTGTCGTTTCTGTGTTAGGAGGGTTTGATGGAAAAATCCCCATAAGGGAAGAATCCTTCAGCATGCCTACCCCAATTGACTGGTAAGGAGGAGAGGACTAACCTAACATAGGGATGTTATTAGCTGTAGGGGTGGTAACATCCTGCATATAGAAATCGAGCTAATCAATGGTTAAAATCCTCCCTAGATCTGGAAACTATACGGTTCGAAATACCGTAAAAGCGACAGCAGTCATGGCATAAAACCAATGTCTTACTAATAGGAGGTTGTAGTCTAGTACGACATCTACTACTTCCACTTGAATGGAAATGGTTTTGTCCCCAAGATCAACTGAAAGGGATGGTATGAGACCATGGGGCTGGAAACCTTGTCCATCAAAGGGTTTCAAAGTCATTGGTGATGTTACAAGCTTAGGAGAGCCAATAGATTTCCAACAAGACAGGGACAAAACCAAAGTTGAAGCTCCTTTGTCTAGGACAGTTCTAAATACCTTTTTCTCGACTACTTTCGTTATGATTTGGAAATCAAGTTTGTGAGGTATAATAAACTTATAGTTCTCGACATTAAAGTGAATCAAATTAGTGTTGTCCAGGTCTACAACTCCTAACACGGTTAACAAGTTTTTGCGTTGCGTAGGACAACTCTAGAGTACTTCCAAGGTAGACATCGCACATGGTTCTTGAGCAAGCTCTTCAACTACATTATAAAATTGGGTATCTTAGTCATTAGGATTAAAAACAACCTTCCTAAGAGTACTCTTGGGTGGGAGCAAAACCAGGTTGAGATTAAGTTTCTCGATTGTTAGGGGGGCAGTAGATGAGGACTCTGGAGAACCAATAGAGGGAGATTTTCATGAAGAAGAATTGTCTTCTTTCTTGTCTGTGGCTTTTTCATAACTCTGAATTTGAGTTTGTAAATTAATAGTGTCTAAGGACATCATGCAAATTTCCTCTAAAGAACTAGAATTTCCTTGATTAGACATGTATTCTATCAGTTGTTGTTGAGAAGAGAAAGGATCAGTGAGAACTACTGGTGTGGGATTAGTTTTTAGAAATTAATTAATTTCTTCATGATGAGGACCACAGGGAATTCACTTAGTGAACCTCTCACATAGCACATGCAATTGTGGGATATTAAAGAATACCCTTAATTTTGAGAGATATTGACCCAAACTCTTTTGTTGAAACCCCCTCCCAATAATTAAAACCTCCTCCCCACCCCTTTTTATACCTCAATGCTTATAAACCACCCTACCCACCCCCACCTTAAACCCCTCATCCCCCCAATACCTACAATATATTGGTTCGATTTTTTATAATTTTAAAAGCCACAATATGAACTAACGTGATAGGATATTGGTAAACAAGTGAAGCCCCCATGAAGAGGACACTATTTCATGAAGTGGTTACCTCCGCATAGCAGACATGGATATTTTTCTTTTCTTTTCCTTTTATCATTATCATTGGTGGTTGGTTTCGGATTCTCCTATGGGTTTCCAAGTTTTTTTTTTCGCTTTACCTTTCCTTTTATTGTTGTCGTATCTGCGTACTCTTAATGGAATTTACATCGATGGAAACCTTGGGAGTTGAAGGAGAAAGAGTGGGAGTATGGGGTTTCTTTGGCAGGTTTGGCTGCTGATGGGTACTGGATTGAAGCAACAATCCTGTCAACAGGGGTTTCTGCTAGTGGCTTGGCAGGATCAGTGCTTAGGTGAGGAGCTTGAGGGATCAAGTCATACCATGTTCTGGAGTGGGAATATACCAAGTCTAGATATTGGGCTCGGCTAATAGCTTGCTATTTCATAACGAAACCACCCATAGCCATGTCTCGAGTGATTGGAGGCAACACATATTTAGTAAACCAATCAGCTAGCAATTGATCAGGGATAAGAGATTTGATAAGTCTTCTCCGCCTTCTCCACTCATGGATATGGTCCAATATGTGCATGGAGGTGTTCTAATGCAGAGAAGTTTAGAGATATGTACCTGTTTCATAGCAGATAGGAAGTTGAAAGTGTCTAAGAGAGACAGTTTCCAAAGAACCAAAATCCACAAACGAATGTTGCAGAAGTTCAATGTACCATGTTGCGGCCTTACCGGTCAATGTTCACTGGAAGAATTAAAAGAACTGAATCATCCATTAGGGAGTTCGAGGAAAACCACAGAAGGAATGTCATGACATGGTTTTTTGGATCATCTCCCTGATTTCCATCGAATTTCAAAATTTCTGATGGTAACTTCACCGTAATGGCAGGCCATGAGGGGTGATGTCGAATGGGATCATTAATCAACTTGGAAAAATCAGGAAAGTCGAAGGTTGTTAGGAAAGGTAACTAGAGATTAGGTTCTACATACTGGTAGTATTGATAAGGCATGTAACTACCAGTAGGACCATAAGTAGACTGATATACAAGTTGTTGATACAGGTGTTGTGACAATGAACCTCCTGAAGATCCACCGCAGGGAGTTTATTTCCAGGATTGGGACCGTTAGGACCATCGGGGCATCTAGGAGGAGGACCACCAGGGCCGTAGGGACCACTAAGGCCGCCAAGACCACCAGATCATCCAGGGCCTCTGGGCCAAAAACCTCCGAAGCCTTTGGAACCACTAGGGGGAAGGCCACCAGACCCTCTGGGACCATTAAGAGGAAAGTTTTCCAGGTCCCTCAGGACAACCAGGCCCACTAGGATTATTAGGAGGAAGGCCACCAAACCCTCTAGGACCATTAGGCCCCCCAAGGGGTGGACCTCCATAAGGTGGTCCTTTTATGCCCCCAGTAGTATGTATAGGTATCCCTCCCATAGTTGGCATGTAGGACCAATTAGGTTTCCCCCATGGAGTGAAAGTGTTACCAGGATAGGGAGATCTAGTATATGGTATGCTTGTAGGGGTGGGTTGGTAATTGATATTTCCTACATGTACTTTATTTTCTAGGTAGCCATACCCCCAAGAGGTTTGATTGGTTATAAGTTGTGCCCCCAAGGGATGACCTAAACTTGATGGGGGATTAACTACATTTGTATAGGTAGGAGGGATATAGATTACAAATTGACCTATTTTAGAGGTCTGTCCATTACTAGCTACAACTCCATTGATAGGTAACATAGGTCATGGTAGGGGTTTCCCCCCAGCACTAGAAGGTATTGATGAAACAAGAATTGAATTTGGAATGAACGTAATATGGGAGGTGGTGGGGCTGGTGGTTTGACCTAGATTATGTAGAGTCACAAAATGATCTAAAATAGGTTCAATGGGTTTCATAGAATCAACAAGTGAGTGATATCCAGCAGGCCAAGGGTCCGCATTACGAGGAAAAATTGTCGAGCCAGGTGGTGGTGTAGCCAATATTTTATCTATTCTCTTTTCAAATTCTTGTACACAGAGAATGGATTTTTGGTATTGTCTACGTCCTTCTTCAGCTGGTGAAATTTGTTCAGAAGACGATGTACGAGCACTAAATGAAGCAATGGCCTATCCCATGGACGTATCCCAAAATAGAGCATCGGGACTATAATCTGGGTGGTTGGTATCATCAACACGGCCTTCTATGGGAGAAGGGAAATAATTATTATCGGTAGAAGGTTGTTGAGCCAAGGGAGGACCATGTGAAGGATATTGATATCTGCTTTCTGTAACCACATTTTCTTTTGCATGGGAGTTGGTAGCAGCTCCTTGGTTAATAGCTTCGATAGGATCTTGTCCTGAAACAGGAGGAAAATCAGGTGGCAAGCCCCATACTCTTCTGGACTATCTCAATTCAACTAGTTTGCATAGTTCCTATCTAACCTAGGGTTTCAAAACTAGAATAAACACACCAAAAATTCTCCTACTCAAGCTATAGGCCAAACAAGCAAACTTAAATGACAGGAGGATTTCAAATAGTTTGGTCTCTCACCAATATTATTAATACTTTACGAGCTTCGCAAGTAAAGATAAGATGACCAAGATGTTAACTCAGATAGATAGGGTATCCTAGCGGGGTCTCCCGATATATGCAAGGTATGTGGGAGCTCAAATTGGTAGTAGTTTTGTCTAATGCACAACTGTTCACAAAAGGGATTCCTATATACAATTGAGTACGTGAAGTACCTTTCTATATACCTCAAGGGTATTGTTATACCAAAATCCTGTCACCATCATGTGATAAGAAATTTGACATACCTACTTGCCCTAAATCCCAGCTTCTGGAGTGGAAACTAAATGGTTTTTCATCAATCTTTCATACAAATTCCCAGCATCGCGCATGCCCCTTTATCCAAAAGTTGTACCCCTATTCGCATCGCCCATCATCTATTTCCCATAAGCGGTGCCACCTCTTATTGTCCTTGGTCCATAAGCAATTATTACCAGAACCGCTCTGTCATAGAAGGAGAAATGTGGTACCCTGGGTAAAAAGGGAAAAAAGAGAAGTTTCTCAAGGCTTCTAGATGATAAGCCTCGTGTCCTACCTTATCCCTACTGTTATGGGTTGGTTGAGCTCGAGATCCCTCATCCTATGATCTTAGAAGCCACCTCACCCACTAATTTCTCAACCTACTCTATCCATTAAAGCCTTATAAATAAAAGCTCATAGCCATGGTTGAGGAGATAACACTTGAGGTATTGTTATGCTGTTGGATTAATCATTGGCCCAACATCATTTGGAGAGAGCATAGAGAGCTAGAGTCGAAGCTTTTGGGGATGAGAATGTCTGGTTTCATGGAGATGCATGTCAACACTAAGGCTTGGTTGTAAACTTCTTCATATTCTTTAATGCAAGTTGATTTCTGTCCCACATATGTTGTTGTTGTTGTGATTTCACATATATGTTGCTAGATTCCTTAGTCACTAGCATAGATTAGTAGATCATATTCTTGTTGCTTTGATCTGTTTCGTGTTGAGCTTGATTGCAGGTACATAGGTGGACTATCAAAGCCTTGTATTCCAGATATCTACAACATATAGGGAGAGTCTTCAACCTCTGTCCTCTATTTGTTCTGGATCTGAACCATTCAGACCAGTGGAACACCTTGCTATGCGCAAGAGGTGAAATATTCTAGATAACAAATCTGGTGACTCCGCTGGGGAATGGTATATTAGTTGTTTTGATATTCCTTAGTCCGCAACTCTTGTCCGAATCCAAGATCAATTTTCTTCAACTCTCTTCAGTTAGATCTACTTTCTAACTTGCTTCATTTGGGTTTGAAATTTCCAGATCTGCTCATATCTGAGTCATTTTGGTCTTTTATGCTCTATTTCCATACTCAATTCAATAGTATTTGCCTTGATCTAGTTTTTCCTGAATTGATCCATCGTTCCCTTTTTTGTTTTGGTCATCTACAGGGAACCATGCCTATGCTGTGTGCGAGGAGCGGTGCCACCGTCTGAACAAAGTGGATAGTTAGTGGTGCCACTGCCTGTAACCCATTTGCAAGAAGCGGTGCTGTCTTGGAAACACTCTGTCAACACCTATGAAGTGCAGTGCCAGGTAGGAATCATTCCAAAACATTTTTTGCTCATTTTTATTTGAAAATTTCGGATTTTGATTGCTTTTAGTTCTATTATCAGGCTTGTGTTATTGAATATGATGTGTGTGCCTTGCTGGTTTGATGGTTTAAGATTGATTTGAGTAGAATTCCAAAAGTTTGTTTAAGTCTTTCGATTGTTCATTGGCTTCTATGCTTGTTGGTTGTTTTTAAGAAGGATTTCTTGTTTTCTGAAAAGTTTAAGGTGTTATTGAAATCTCTTTTTGTTGCATAAACTAAAAGAAGAACACTAGATTAGCTTCTAGGTTTCGTTTCTTATTGGCATAGTAAAATTCTTTTTTCTTTCCTTCAAAAAAGAAAATTTTTGACTGAGACTAGGACATCATCATTGAGCATTGGATTTGGGTTCTCTAATTGGCTTTACAAGCTTTCAAAACCTTTATGATATTTCGTCTCTCATGCATTTAAGACTATCTTGATCAAAATATAAAAAAATGGTAGTTTTAAGTTAGATTTGCTTATGTTTTTTAGAAAATTGAAAAGTTAGAGTGCATTGGCATATAGGTGTGCTTCATGTTGTTCATTTAGGAAAAGAGATTCTCACCCTTCTCATTTTCTTTCGAAAAGAATAAATCGGTTTGGAAAAGCTTTGCTTGTCTTTGATTTGATATTCATAACTGTTGATTGGAATGATTTTTGGTCTTCAAACAAAAAGAAAACACTCTCTTCCCTCCCGTAAGTAGGCATACTAAATGGTAAAGTGAACATTTGCACAAGCATATTACATGGTTTTACTTTTATGTCAAAACATCATGCATTCACCTAACCATACAAGTTATAATTAATGGTAATTATAGGTTAAAATTTACGTAGAAACTTGAATGATAAGTTAGAGATGTGTTCGGGCATCGTAAAACGTAGGAGCTATCGTTATTTGTCAGCATTACATCCCAGGACTTGCGCAGTTCTTCCACATACCGTCGGTATATCGAACGACCTTTCATGTACCCTTGAGGTGTATAGAAAGGTACTTGATGTACTTGATTGTATATCAGAAGGCCCCTTGTGTATGGTTATGCATTAGACAATACTACTACCGATTCGAGCTCCCACGTACCTTGAGTATATTGGGAGACCCCACTAGGATATCTTATCTATCTGAGAAAAGCCCTTTGGCTGTCTTGTTTGGAGCCATACAGCGAAAACAAAATTCAGGGAGATTACTATGCATGTACCCTCGAGGTATATCACGAGTGGCACCTTCTTGACAATCCTAGTGAGAGACCTGACTTTTGAACTCCTCCTCTAATTTTAAGTCTGCTTGTTTTGACCTATAGTTTGTGTACAGAAGTCTTTTGGTGTGTTTTCTAGATTTTCAGACCCTAGGTTAGATAGGAACTGTACAAAATGGCTGAGTTAAGATAGTCCAGGAGAGTACGAGGCTTGCCACCTTATTTTATTCCTATTTCAGGAGAAAATCCAATGGAAGCTATCGACCAAGGAGCTGCTACCACCTCCCAGGTGGGAGATAATGTGGTGGTGGAAAGTGGAGTACCATATTATTCACACTCGATTCCCTTGGTCCAACAACCTTCTTGGGGAAATTCATCGTTCCATTCTCCCTTGGAAGGTCATGTTGATCATAAAACCCATCCAGACTTTGGTCCCAATGCTCCTTTTTGGGAGACACCTATAGGACAAGCCATTGCCTCATTTGGCACCCATGTAAGTTCTCCTAATGATGAAGAAGAACGCAGGCAATACCGTGCTGCTATTCTCCATGCATAGGAGGTAGAAAAGTAGATTGAGGACCTATTAGGCTCTACACCAGTACATTCCACATCTCTTCCTGTGGGATATCATTCACTGGTCGATTCTATGAGACCCATTGAACCGATTATAGATCTTCCATTAACAACCCACAACCCAGGTCAAATTACCACCCCTCTCACCTCTCATGTTATGTCTGCTCCAAATCCTCCCATGTCTTCTACACCTGGGGCCCAAACTTCAATTCTTGTTTCGTTAGTACCTTCTAATGCTGGGGGGAAACCCCCAGCACGACCTACATTATCTGATGCAAGAATTGTACCTAGTCAAGGGAAGACCTATAGCATAGAATCATCTATAGTTTTTGTCCCTCCCACCATACTAATATGATAAATCCACCATCCAGTTCAGGTCAGCTCTTGGGGGCGCAACCTATAATTGTTCATTCTTCTGAAGGTTACGGTTATCAAATACCTATAGGTAATCACTCATCTAATCCTATAGGAACGCCTTATGCTCGAATTCCATACCCTAGTAACACTTTTATGCCATGGCGGCAACCCAACTGGTCTTACATGCCAGCTATGGGAGGGATACCCATACATACTCCGGGAGGTGCAGGAGGACCTCCTTATGTAGGTCCTCCTCCTAGGGGACCTAATGGTCCTGGAGGATATGGCAACTTTCCTCGTTATGGTCCTAGTGTTCCTAGTGGTCCTTGGGGACCTGGTGGCTTTGTTCCTTTAGGCTCTGGAGGGTCTGGTGGCCCTCCACCTAGTGGTTTCGATGGCTCCAGCAATTTACCACTTTCTGGAGGCTCTGGAGGGTCTGGTAGTTTGCCTCTTGGTGGTCTTGGTGGTACTAGTGGTCTCAATGGTCCTGGTGGTCCCGGTGGCCCTGGCGGTCCTCTTCCTAGAGGCCCTAGTTGTCATAGTGGTCCTAATTCTAGAAATCAACCCCCCATGGGTGGATCTTTCAGTGGTTCTTCCTCACATCAACATGTTTATCAGTCTACCTATGGTCCTACTGGTAATTATATGCTATATCAATACTACCAGTATGTGCATCCCAATTGACAGTTACCTTTCCTAGCAACTTTGGACTTGCCTAATTTGTCCAAGTTGATTACTGATTCCATTCGACACAATCCTTCATGGCCTCTCATTCCAATAAAGTTACCATCGGATATTTTGAAATTCAATGGGAAGCAGGGAGACGATCCAAAGAACCATGTTATGAGTTTTCAATTATGGTGTTCTTCGAAATCCCTCATGGATGAGTCCATCCGGTTACGACTCTTTCAACAAAATTTGACTGGTATGGCCGTGAAGTGGTACATTGAACTCCCACAACATTGGTTTGTGGATTTTGGCTCATTGGCAACCGTGTTTCTTACACACTTTCAACTTCCTATTTGTTATGAAATGGGCACTGATCTTTTAACTTCTCTGTGATAGAACACCTCCACCCACATTTCTAATCATATTCATGAGTGGAGAAGGTGGAGAAGGCTTATTAAGGCCCCTATTCTGGATCAGTTGTTAGCTGATTGGTTCACTAAGTCCTTGTTTCCTCCTATCACTCAAGATGTGGCTATGGGTGGTGCTGTTACAAAAGATCAGGCTATTAGTCAGGTTCAGTACCTAGACTTGCTCTATTCCTAGCCTAGAACTCTTTATGACTTGATTCCTCAAGATCCTCAGCCTACCACTGACCTTGCTAAGCCACCAGCATAAGTACCTATTGATGGGATTGTTGGTTCAATCCAGTCCCCATCCGCAGCAAAACTTTCCAAGAAAACCCAAAATGCTACTCCTTTGACTCCTATGGTTTCCACCAAGATCAATTCTATTCAAAGTACTCAAACCTCAGGAAATAAAAATAAAGGTAAAAATAGAAATAAAAAACTTGGAAACCAACAGGAGACTCCACGACCAACCAATAATGACAACGAAAAAGGGAAAAGGAAAGGAAAAATATCCCTATCTGCGATGCAGTGGTGACCATTTTTCAAAGGAGTGTCCCTACTGGGATTAAATCTCCCAATTTATAAATTCCAATCCTGCACCTTCAATACTTACGGATCCCTTTCCCTCTCAATAATAACTGGTAGACCACATGTCTAACGAGGGTAACTCTAGTTCATTGGAGGAAATTCGTATGATGTCCTCATATACCATCCATCTGCGAACTCGAAGTCAGAATTATGATAAACCCGCAGATAAGAAAGAAGATCAATATTCTTCAGGGAAATTTCCCTCTACTAGTTCTCGGGAATCCTCGTCTACTGTCCCTTTATCTATCGAGAAGCATACTCTCGACATGATTTTTCACCCACCTAAGAGTACTCTTCGGAAGGCTCTCTTTAATCCCAATTCCTGAGCTGCTCAATTCTATAATGTGGTTGAAGATATCGCTCATGCACCTTATGCAATGTCTACCCTAGAAGTACTCCAAAGTTGCCCCACACGGCGTAAGAACTTGTTGACAACATTAGGACGTTAGACCCAAATAACACTAACTTGATTCATTTCAATGTTGAGAACTATAAACCTAGATTACCGCATAAAATTGCTTTTCAGATCATTATGAAAGCAGTGGGAAATAAAGTCTTTCAAATGATACTAGATGAAGGAGCTTTGAACTCGATGTTATCTCTGACTTGTTGGAAATCTCTTGGCTCTTCTGAGCTTGTTACATCACCTACGACCCTTAAAGCCTTTGATGGATGGGGTTTCTAACCCCATGGTCTCATATCAGCCCTCGCGGTCGAGCTAGGGGGAAAAACCATTTCCATCCAAGTAGAAGTGGTAAATGCCCCTTTAGATTACAACCTCCTTCTAGGAAGGAATTGGTTCTATGCCATGACTGTTGTTACCTCAACAATATTTTGAACGGTCCGATTCCCGCATCTAGGGAGAATTGTTACTATTGATCAGCTTGATTTTTGTATGCCAGATGTTACTACCTCCACTAATAACATCCCCATGTTAGTTCAGTCCCCTCCTCCTTACCAGTCGATTGGGGTAGGCATGCTGAAGGATTCATCCCTCAAGGGGATTTTTCCATCTACTCCTCCTAGCATGGATACCGTGACAGTACATATGATCACCTCATTTGATTATGAGCCTAAAGGCAAAAATGTTGTTGAGTCCACCTTGTTGAGTCCTCATGAAGCTATGTATGACACCATTCAAACCTTTTCCGATGATCACACTGATGACCTTCATCTAGTGGCTTCGGATCCTTACCATTTACTGTACTGGTTAGAACCTTCTCTTCTGGTTCTAGATTATCTCTTCGAGAATTTTCCTTCCAATGAGTCCATTATATAGATCATGAACACGGATGAGCCCATTTGGGAGGATCACCATCATAGATCCATGTTCCTCCCCAACACCAGTTCAGGCATCCATGATTTTGCATCCTTGTTTCCTACTGATATTGTCAACATTCCGCAAAGTCCTATATTGTTGCAAGATACAAATTCTGAAGGAAACCCTTGCAACATTAGAACCCAATTGACATATCATCTAAGCATGATGTTATTGAGCACGTTCATGTTGGGCAGAACTGCTCTGCAGATGAATCTGAAGCATATAAGGCACTTTTTAAGAATTTCGTGATATTTTTTCCTGGTCCTATGAGGAGATGCCGAGGATTGACCCTTCCATTGTGGTCCACGAGATTAAAACTTATCCCATGGCTAAACCTATTAGGTAGAAACTTAGGCAAGTCCATCCTCGGAAGGCCATAACTATTAAAGTTGAGATTGAGAAACTTCTGAAACCTGGTTTTATTTATCCTGTACCTCTAATGGAATGGGCATAGAACGTTGTCCCTATCAATAAAAAGCAAGACACCATTAGAGTCTGTATCAATCAGATTATCGACAACTGTGCTGGAAGTGTCATTTTTTCATTCATGAATGGATTCTCTAGCTATAACCAAATTGGGATATTGCCCTCTGATCAGCATAAAACGACATTCATTTGCCCATGGGGAACCTTTGCGTATAAGAAGTTACCTTTAGGCTTGAAAAATGATGGAGCCACGTTCCAGTGTGTGATGTCTTATGCGTTTCACGATGTTAAACATATTTTTGAACCATACCTTGATGACCTACCTGCTCATTCACAGTGATGGGAGGACCACCATCGTCATCTTAGAGACATATTCCTGAGATGCCGTCATTATAATATATGGCTCAATCCACATAAATGTGTTTTTTGCATTGAGACAGGACATCTACTTGGCTTTGTGGTATCCAAATATGGCATCCGGATAGATCCTTTGAATATTGCTGCTATCATTAATCTACCAGCCCCAACCAACCTTCTTGAACTCCAAAGTTTGCAGGGGAAGGCAAACTTCTCCATCATTTCGTGTGCAATTTCATAGAGAAAAAAGACGGTTATATGCATCTCCTCAAGAAGAACACTCCATTCTTCTGGGATGACCAAGCCCAACGTGCTTTTGATAATCTTAAGCATGCTTTGACTCATTCACCCATGATACACCCCCCCTATTATTTAATGGAATTTCTCCTGTATATTGTTGCCTCTGCTACTACCATCACCATGGTTTTAGTGTAGGACAATCTCCACGGTCAGGAGCATGTGATTTATTATGCCAGTAAGAATCTTATCAATTCTAAAACTTGTTATTCACATGTGGAGAAGTTGGCATTGGCCACGATCATTGCTGTGCAAACGTTTCGTCACTACATTCTGCTCCGCACTACCACTGTATTGGAATACCAAAACTCGATGTCCTACATCTTGAATCGTTAGGTACTCAGGGGAAAGTACTCCCGTTGGATCGTCATCCTTCAGAAGTTTGATCTGGAGTTTTCCAAGGCCACATCAAAGAAATCCTTGGTTTTTGCAGAGCTTATGTGTGATCTCCCCTGTGCTACAATGGAATATGAGCCCAATGATTCATTTCTAGATGAATTCCTGTTCCTGATTAGCACTACTGATCCTTGGTATGGATATTTTCTGATTTATCCCCAAACCCAATGTTTTCAGCCACATTTATCTCATGATGATCGCCTCCATATCCGTCACCATGCAAAGTACTATCTCATCTTGAATGATACCTTGTATAGACGTGGGATTGAATCCATTGTTTGGTGATGCCTCACCCATGAGGAGGCTGAACACGTGTTGAATGATTTCCACTCTGGAGCATGTGGTGGTCATTTATCTGGGATTCCTACAGCCCAGAAAATCCTTCGCGCTAGCTATTTCTGGCCTTCTGTCTTCAAAGACTATCATGAGGATGTTAAGAAATTCCCACCTTGTCAACATTTTTATCCTAAAAAGCACACCCATCCTGCTCCACTTCACCCTGTCATTTCCATTGGCCCATTCACCAAATGGGGGATTGACTTCATGCATTGTAAGCCTACCTCAGCCGAGGGCATGGTTACATCATCGTAGCCGTGGATTATTTCACAAAATGGGTTGAGGCCATGCCTACATATGTAGAAGATGGTAATATTGCCGCTCTCTTCTTGTTCAATCATATCATAGCTAGATTTGGAGTTTCGTAGTCCATCGTCACTGATCACGGATCTCATTTTCGTAATCAAATGATGGAGGAACTAAGAGTCAAGCTAGGTTTTCGCCATGAAAAATCTACGCCATATTATCTGCAAGCTAATGGTTAGGTAGAGGCCATTAACAAATTTTTGAAAACTGTGCTTCATTAGATGGTTGGAGATCATAAATCCACTTGGCACCTCGTTCTTTTTTTTGCTCTTTGGACTTATCGGACTTCTGTGAAAACAGCTACTGGTTTCATGCTATCTTGCTGATCCAATGTCAGATTCCATCTTTACAACTTGCTGTCGAACTTCTCCTAAATTCTTCCACAGAGGAAGAGAGATTTTTGTATTTGAATAACCTTGATGAGACTCACAGATATGCTGCCTTGGCTAATGAGGTGCACAATAAATGCATCAAGGTGCAGTACGATAAATCTGTCTAGCCTCATGTCTTCAACGAGGGTGACCTAGTATTGACTTATGACCAAAGATATGACAAACTAGGGAAGGGTAAGTTTGATTCCATGTGGTATGGACCTTTTGTTATTTCTAAGGAGTTAGAGAAAGGAGCTTACGAGCTCGTTGATTATGATGGAATCCCTTTGGGGAAATTTCTCAATGGGTTGTACCTGAAAAGGTACTATTCCTAGGTCTTCTTGGATAGTATCTTGTATATATGTATACTGATTGAATTTAAGTGTGCTTTTAGTATTTTCAAGATGGTTTTGAGTTTTATTGTCCACATCTGTTTATACCATGTTTTGGTCATGCAGATGGATTTCTACGGCTTCGCTGATGGTGCTTCCTACCACACCTTGAATCTCACCTCGGCTGCTTGGGCTCTATATTCCCTAGCTGAATATTTGGTTAGTTGAGGAGCGGTTTGCAGAGGTCCTGCTACTAATAACATCGTCGAGTATGAAGCACTCATCACTCTTCTAACTGAAGCTTCCTCCTAGGATGTCCGTGATCTAGTAGTATTGATGGACTCATAGCTCATGGTTTGTCATTTGAACCATGTCTACACCATTAGGAACCTGTTACTCCTCTGGCTCTTCCGGAGGGTATGTTTGTTAGAAATATCATTTAAAACCATTACCTATAGGCATATCCCTAGGGAACATAATGTAGTTGCTGACTCATTGGCTAATTACATCCTAGATTGGCATATTGCCCATTCATGATGTCAAATCAAACATGGTACATTGTAAATAAACATTTAAAGACACATAGAATTCATAGAAAATGCATTTGTCCATTTGAAACGTATAAACACCATGTAAAAGTCTGTATATATATATACAATTTTTTTTTACAAAAAATAGGTCATGATACCTCATCTAAAGCACGTGGGATTTCAGGAAAAATCATCATACAAAATCCTGAAGCTATTAGCTTTCATTATATATGTCTCATACACTAATGGTGCTCATGATAGCACATCACTGCTCGAGCCACCCTACATAGCATCCTGCTAAATCTGCTTGGTACTCCCACTGTAAATCTCTAATATCTAGTCGGGAGGTCATCTATGTCAGGATCTGGGATGTCTAGAGTCAACCTCTCCAGGTTGTCCTCCAGCTCCTTGGTGATATCATCACCCTGTGGTACGAAGTGAGTTGCGTCTCGCCTATCCAATGGAGATGCTCCTTCAGGCCTCACTACTCCAACATCTGCATGAGAACAAACAGGTCTCATCACTTATCATAAAAAATATAAAACTTTAAAAACATAAAAACATTGTCCATTTTAGGGTTTCTTGCTTCTTACCGATGTCACCCCACTTCCCTTCATGTGGGAGTGGTAGGTCAGGATCTCTTCTAAATTTTGTGCCTACATAGGCATAGTCCTCTACCATGAGCATCTGATCCCATAACCATTTGAAGAATGGATCACCGAACTTCACTCTACCCCTACCCACTCCTGTGCGAGCCATGCCCTGGACCCACCTCAGCATACGGGTGTCCCGTGCTCCCAGACTCTAGAAAGTCACTTAGGGTCTCATCTGTGGGACTCGCTTGAATAAGAAGTAGGCAAAGATGGAACCAATGCCAAACTGCTTCAGCTCTCCCTGTTGACATTTAGTCAGCTGATCCTTGAAGATTGGAAGCATTGCTTCTTCCCAATTGAACACCGTAGGTGCCATGGAGTCCATGGCACCTATCTATCACTGCCTTGATGAAGATTTTCTTCCCCGATGTACCTGTACCTGGTGCAGACTGTTGATCTATAAGCTCTCTAGTGGTAATTTCCCCGCCACGGGAACCTGTCACTGAGATGGGGGCACCTCGTCTTGATTGACCAGTTAGGAAGTAAATATCCTATACCTCCACTATAAGTATATGTGCCCCCACCTTGAAATACTACTATTCTGGATTCCACATCTGCAGTATGTGTTCTAGTAATCTCTTGTGGGACACCATGCTTGGGGTCCGGAAGAACTTTAAGAGTCCACAGTCTCGTAGTGTGGCAATGCAACCCGCATCTCTTTTAGTAGCATCATTATCATCATCATGTTTTATTTCCTTCCATATCACCATGTTTTGAGTCACCTAGACCTACCAAAAACAATAATGGTATGCATTAGAATCATCCTTCAATCATTGCAAATAAAAATAATGAATATTTGTTTCCCATATCATTTGTTTAAGTTCTCCATGGTTGACACTGCCTATTCCCTGTTGGAGATAGGAGGTGGCGCTGCCTGTCTACTATGTTCCTGGCGTGGTTCTTGGGTCATACTGCGTATCCCGTAAGGAGTAGCTGTGGCGCCCAAATATTGATTTTTAGGGCTTTCCAGATAGGCCCAAACCCCCCCCCCCCCCCCCAAATATCAAAATAGAAGCTATGAAATGAAAGATAAAGGTATTAAATGTTACCTGCAACTGACGGTGCTGAAAACAGATGGTGGAAACTCCCGGTATTAGCAGTGGAAGATCTAGCTAGAAAAATGCTCCAAGTGCTCTCTGCTAGAGGTAAATAGTGAAATGTTTTGATTTTTTACTATTTACTTGACATATATAGACATTTTTGGGTCCAACTTACTATATTTTTGATATAAGATCGTATTTTAGTCAAAATTCATTTGTCATAATCCCTTAATGTTGTTTTTGAATGCATTTAACACTTGTTTTTGAGTCGTCTGTAGGATAAGAGGAATTTAGTAAGAAGCTTTGGAAAGTTGGTTTATGGCTTTTTCATACTTTCAAAAAATGGAAAAGGTTTTCAAGCGTTTATTACCGCACTTTGTCACGCTCGTTGAAATCTAGTATCAAAGTTCCGAGTCCATTTCAAGTTTCTTTCCAGGCTCGTAAAATACAACGTTGTGTAAAGAAGAATCATGGAGTCGTCTTTTCACCTCTTTTTCAGGCTCCTTAAACACGAAAAGGTCATCGAGTCCATTTCCAATTATTTTCAGGCTCGTAAAATATGACATTGTGTAAAGAAACCTCATGGAGTTCTCTTTAAACCCTTTTTGGGCTCCCTAAATACGAAAAGATTGTTGAGCGATCTTGTCTTCTTTAGGCTCGTTAAAGTATTTGAAGAGTCGTTTGTCCGACAGTAGGTTATCTCTTTTTCAGTTCAGATCGGACTATTTATGAAAAAGGATCACTCCAGCCAATCATGACTGGAAGAGTTCTCTAAGGTATGATTTTACACTTTTTCAGGCCTTAGAGACTAAAACATATGAAAAAGGACCCCCTTGGAGTCTTCTTCCGTATTCATTCAGTCTCTCTAAACATGAAGAATACCGAGTTTTCTTTTAGTGGACTCGTTAAATTAAACATTCAGAGACCTGTTTTGGGAACAAACCCCTCCTCTCTTAGGTTTGTAAAACATATGAGTCTGGACTTGTCTTCTTACAAGCTATGTCGAGTGTTTATTACCCTCTTTGAACTCGTAAAACCGAAAAGAGGCACTCATCAATCATGATGGGGGAAATGGGAAGGGAATTATTTTGTAAATAATGGCAATTGTTTGTCATTACCTTTGAACATGGCACTTGTCTACACAATCATGTCAGTTAATTGGGTATTCAGCTGATCTATGTGATGATCCACTTTCATGAGTCATGTCAATCCTTTGAGTCTTTCAAAAGAATGCATTGTCCACTATCGCATTGTGTGTTTGTCCTGTTCAGTCATGCTGCCAAGTCTTTTTGTCATGCCTCTCGATGTTCAAAGGAGATCTGAAGAAGTTTTACCTCTGCAGTCTACATAGTCTGTGTGTCAGTATCTTTGATTCAGTCATATGGTTACTACATTCACATCATTCTAGAACTATGTTCTGAGTTTCATGTCATCGATGTGGGACTCATCATGGCCCTCCTTTGACGAGACTTTTCCCGTTGACATAAACTCATCATCCGGGAAATAGTATTAGAAACAATATTTAGTACCTTGAGATCTGTATGCATTAATGAAAGTTTATCTCACTCTTGACATAGGTTCACATCATTGACCTTTGATCCATAGAATCAACTAGGTGTTCAACATTAGGACATCTAATCACACTCAGTAGGTTGTACTAGGGTACCTTGGGAATCATTGACATTAATAGTGAGCTCCCTCGCACTTGTTAACGGTTCACATCATTGGTTGGTAATCAAGTGGTTTCTTCCATGTTCGAATTCAGATAATTGTAATCACATGGATAGAATCGTACTTTGTGGAAGACGAGATGAAGACACTGGGTATTTGTTTAAAGCGCTCCTTGCTTTTTCCCCGGGATGTGATGGAGTTTTGTACATCTAGAATGGATACACATTTGTATGGTTGTGGATATGCTCAAATTTGTGTCAGTATGACATAGATCTACGTTGTATGTCTGGTAGCTATGTCCAAGTTTGAGTCCTCTATCACATGGATCTACGCTGTATTCTAGTAGCCATGCTTGTGTGTTCCTCTCATGGATCTTCCTTGTATTGGTCTGCAGCCATGAGTTTGGTTACTTGTGTCTATGAGTCAATATACTGATGTACTATATATGCCTACTTGACAACATGTTCCGATCGAGCTGACATTTTCATCTTGTGGCAATGACTTGTTCTCAAAGCTCTCCTTTATCGTATCCCTCTAAGACTCATGCTTTGGGGGCATCCTATTATACCAAAATCCTGTCACCATCATGTGATAAGACATTTGACATACCTACTTTCCCTGAACCCCATCTTCTGGAGTGGAAACTAAATGGTTTTTCATCAATCTTTCATACAAATTCCCAGCACCGCACATGCCCCTTTATCCAGGAGTGGTACCCCTATTAACATCACCCATCATCTGTTTCCCATACGCGGTGCCACCACTTATTTTCCTTGGTCCATAAGTGGTTATTACCAGAACCGCTCTGTCATAGAATGAGAAACGTGGTACCCTGGGTAAAAAGGGAAAAAGAGAATTTTCTCGAGGCTTCTCGATGATAAGCCTCGTCTCCTACCTTATCCCTACTGTTGTGGGTTAGTTGAGCTCGAGATCCCTCATCCTAGGATCTTAGAAGCCACCTCACCCACTAATTTCTCAACCTACTCTATCCATTAATGTCTTATAAATAAGAGTTCATAGCCATGGTTGAGGAGAGAACACTTGAGGTATTGTTATGCTGTTGGATTGATCATTGGCCCAAGATAATTTGGAGAGAGCATAGAGAGCTAGAGTTGGAGCTTTTGGGGATGAGAATGTATTGTTTCATGGATATGCATGTCAACACTAAGGCTTGGTTGTAAACTTCTTCATATTCTTTAATGCAAGTTGATTTCTTTCCCACATATGTTGTTGTTGTTGTGATTTCATATATATGTTGCTAGATTCCTTAGTCACTAGCATAGATTAGTAGATCATATTCTGGTTGCTTTGATCTATTTTGTATTGATATTGATTGCAGGTACACAGGTGGACTACCAAAGCCTTGTATTCCAGATATCTACAATGTCTAGGGAGAGTCTTCAAACTCTATCCTCTATTTGTTCTGGATCTGAACCATTCAAACCAGTGGAACACCTTGCTATCCACAGGAGGTAAAATATTCCACCTAACAGGTATGTGAAAGTTCATTCAATATACCGATGGTACGTGGAAGAACCGCGTGAGTCCTAGGATGTAGTGTAGACAAGTAATGACAGCTCCTACGCTTAACGATGCCCGAATATGTCTCTAGCTTATCACTCAAATTTCTATACAAATTTTAAAACTATAACTACCATTAATTTTAAAGTGGACGGTTAGGTGAATGCATGGAATTTTGACAGAAAAAGTAAAACCATGCATATATGTAGATACAATTATTTCACTTTATCGTTCGAGATATGCCTACCTACGGGAGGGAGAGAGAGTATTTTCTTTTCGTTTTGAAAACAAAAATTTCTGAAACAACTATTTTGAACAAATCAAATCGAAAGACAAGCAACACATTCCAAACTCATTTTCATTTTGAAAGCAATCAGATAGGTAAGAGTCATTTTTCCTAAAAGAAAAGAAAACAAGCACCCTACATGCATATGCAATCTATTTTTTCGATTTTTCTTTGAAACATAGATAGATCTAACTTAAAACTACAATATTTTTATTTTGATGAGACAGTAATGATGAAAGAGAGACAAAAGAACAAAGAGAACCTGAAATCTTATGAGTCTAATCAAAGATCCAGTGCCCTATGCTCAGTAAAAATAATGACCTAATCTCAACAAAAAATTTTATTTTTAAAAGCAAAAAGAAGTCCTCTATGGAAAGAATGAAATTAAGATGATAATCAAGTGGTGTTTCTTTTAGTCTTTATGAATGAAACAAAAAGAGATCTATCTAAAACCTAAGCTTTCAATAGTTCCTTCCAGAATCATAACCAACAAACATGAAGGAAAATGAATAATTAACAATCCTAACCTAACTTTTGGATTCTTTTAATCAAGCAAACTTTCACCACAAAAAATTTAACCATGAGCATCCAGATTCAAACAAACAAACCTAATAGTACATGGTTGAAAGCAAACAAAACCCTACCTTTGAAAAAAAATCAAAAGAAAGCAAGTTCTGGAACAAGGCCTATGTTAGAATAATCAACCCATAGTTTACCCACTTAGACATTAATTTAATTATTTCTGTCTTATTTGCCTAGTTCATGTGTCCCACCTTGTGCAAGTTGTCATTTGCCTATCCATAATGGTCAAACTTACCTTATTTGACTCATGTAGTGCATGGGAAAGCCCAATGAATCAAATCTACTTTATTCCTGGCCTCCTAGGTGCCCTTCTGCTTTTTCTGCTTTATTGCGTGCTTTTTCAGTGTTTTAAGGCAAAAGGAAAAGCTAGACTAGGTGAGGTTGACTAGTTTTTTGTCCTACCCATCCTCCTCTCTTTTCTCCATGAAAAAGAATGTATGATCTGCCATTCCACCACTCTTTAGCTTTCGTAAGCCTTTTTTCCAATTCGTGAGCTCCATGACAGATTTGGGATCAGCTTTTTACACCTATGGGGGATTTGCTTATTTTTTGTAAGCCTGCTTTATGCTAGATTCGAATTGCTCCTCATGCATTCGAATCCCTGATGTATGTTATTTATTCAGCAACCTATGTTATTATAGGGTTGGCTATTGTACACTGATTTAATACAGTTTAGTTTTCAGCTCCAATTTTCAGTCTCTTTGTGAGAGATTTTGCATGATCAATTGTTAATTGTTGTGAGTAAAATTAATCTATCACCTAGTTAAATTTCCACATGGTATCAGAGCCATTGTAGGTTGTTTCTCTCCTTCAAAAATTTTTTTGCAGGTTCGACACCAAAGACTGGGAGCCTTCTACTGACAGCCGGGACAGATTTTCTAAGCTATGGATCAATCACAGAAAACTATCTTGAATCCTTTAAATATATTTGAATGGAAAGTAGAGATGGAGATACTGTTGAGAGCAAATTGCCTCTATAGGGTGACTATGGAAACAT
>LPNX010152071.1:389911-444287 GCA_001517045.1 Pseudotsuga menziesii | reverse complement strand
GAGATCCATATGCACTACATCAGAGAACTTGTGCATGATGGCACCATTCACCTACTCTTCTGTTCATCTTCAGAACAAGTATCTGATATCTTCACCAAATCATTTTGTGAGAAGACCTTCAGCAATCTCAAATCATTGATGGGGATTGTTGATCATGTTGTGCAAGCATGAGAGAAGACAAGATTCTACAATTTTGTTTTACAGTCCATGTTTAAGGGAGGATTTTTCCAAGTTGGTTTTGCCTCTTTCCTTGTTTAAATGGACATGCAGTATGTAAAGGGTGACTAAGCCTTGTTGCTAGGCCCTATAATTTTCTGATATATTACTCATAATTCAGGCTTAAGGGGGGGGTGTTAGAATAATCAACCCATAGTTTACCCACTTAGATATTAATTTAATTATTTCTGTCTTATTTTCCTAGTTCATGTGTCCCACCTTGTGCAAGTTGTCATTTGCCTATTGATAATGGTCAAACTTGCCTTATTTGACTCATGTAGCACATGGGAAATCCCAAGGAATCAAATCTACTTTATTCCTGGCCTCCTAGGCACCCTTCTGCTTTTTCTGTTTTATTGCCTGCTTTTTCAGTGTTTTAAGGCAAAAGGAAAAGCTAAACTAGGTGAGGTTGACTAGTTTTTTGTCCTACACATCCTCCTCTCTTTTCTCCATACAAAAGCATGTATGAGCTTCCATTCCACCACTCTTTAGCTTTCCTAAGCCTTTTTTCCAATTCGTGAGCTCCATGACAGATTTGGGATCAACTTTTTACACCTATGGGGGATTTGCTTATTTTTGGTAAGCCTGCTTTATGCTAGATTCGAATTGCTCCTCATGCATTCGAATCCATGATGTATGTTATTTATTCAACAACCTATGTTATTACAGGGTTGGCTATTGTACACTGATTTAATACAGTTTATGTTCAGCTCCAATTTTTAGTCTCTTTGTGAGTGATTTTGCATGATCAATTGTTAATTGTTGTGAGTAAAATTAATCTATCACCTGGTTCAATTTCCACAGTGTTGATGGGAATATGTGACTATGCACATAACGAGGGAAGACAACCCAGACCAGGATCCTTAGAGCAAGCTCCAAGCTGTTTGGAATGGTTGTTCCTGACAGGTTTAAAGGCTATGTTGGCCTGAAGGTTTAAATACAAAAAACCTAAAAGATAAAACTAAAGCTACTGTTCTAGTTAATTAAATTTACAAAATACCTACGAATGTACCAATTAAACTAGTTAATCTGATTACTAATTAAATATTACAAAATTAATCAATGAACTAAATCTACTCAGTCAATTTAAAATAATTAATCAAATATTAACATGTTAGATGAGTGACACAACTGCATTATAAACAAATGTACATTAATCAAAAATTGAAAAATAAACTGACAACAGTGTAAAGATACAACTCTGATTTAATGAATTTTCAATAACCTAATGAACAGAAAAAGAAATTATATTAATCTACTCTAAGTTATATCCTGATCAGGAGCTAAAATATTAATCCTGAAATCAAATCTTCCAATGGGACTACTGCATGAATAATCTTGAAAGTATTCAAAAGAAATTCAGAAATTAACAAGATCATACAACAGGCACATATATCACATATTTTATGATGTCAAATCATCAATTTTACAACATGACATCCATCAGCAAAATCGAAATCAAAACAAGTCGACAGTTATATCTGATATATTTGCACAATTCATAAAAGATATCATGACAAACATTATTAATGTAGAAAAATTGACAAGACCAAGCAATACCATAAACACATATGCTAAGTATAAATACTGTGGAATATACACATGTATCACCAATTTAAAATACTGTAGCTGCTAACAGCAAACTGCCTCAAGTCACAGGAAAAATCAAACAGTGGTCTTGTCTCCTCTTCTCCAAACTATCGACCCTCGGCTAAGAAGAAATAATAGCTCCAACCTCTCAACAATCATGCACTTTGATCTTCTTGAAGAAATAATTCCTCAAACAGAGCCATCCTTCCTCCTCTGGCATCTGCGTTTACAAAATAGAAAATAAACTTCTAAGCTTTGTCTAACACCACCTCCCTTCGGTCGAGTGCCCCTCCTCTGCAATCAAATTCTTTATTTCTTAAATAAGCAAAGGTAAAAAGAAATGGAATCCAAATTAAGCTTTGAGCTGGCAAATTTCTAGAAAAATCCGTTTCTCTGCTGGCCGCAAATGCAAAAATCGTGCTCAAAGAACCTGGAAAAAATCTCATAATCCATCACTTTCTAAGGGAATTGTGAGTGGAAAACGAAATGGACCCGTTCTGGAGAAAACCCATGTGGCGGATTTTTGAGATCTGTCTCCATTTATGAGCAGTGAAGCCCGGAAAAACGCCTTCCTATTTAGCTACGCGTTTTTTGTAACTAGCTGAAAATGAAATTTGTCGCATACTTTCCTTCATTTGACTTGGCATCCCTACAAAAATATATCAATCACCGTCCATATCCTTATTCCCAGCAATTTCTCTTCTTCGTTTCCTTTAAACCTGCAGAAATTAAATTTAGAACAAATAAAATGAAAAATAGAACCAAATCTTCTTTTAACTAACAGAATAATTAAAATCCTGTAATTAATTGATGAAGATCTATGAGATAATTGTGTAGCGAATCTCTCCAAACGCCTTCAATCTTGTTACTGATATATGTTGATCTTCATAGTCTCCAACAAAGTTCAATGACTCGATTCTCAAGATGGCATCTTCGATGGTAAATGTGTGGAAGAGCTAGAATGATACCCGGCGTTGACATTTTTAATAATTTTACTATCGTGGAAACCCTTAAGCATGACCCTCCTTTTTAGTGATCTTTACCATGATCCTCTTGATTTCCATACAGCGTAGTAAGATCTTGAAGCCTGCGCGATCTCTTATGTTTTTTAGTGGAGAGAACTGCGCAAAAGGTTTTGAACGTTTTCTCCTTCTAATAAATGCTAATACCATGAGCCGATAGTCATTTTATGAGCTGAAGACTGAAGTGATAGTATTTATTAAGACCGTTAGATAAGTTGGTTTCTCTTTAATCCTGTGGTGAACGTGTACTTCAAATATTGTGACGAGACAAAGATTTAATGGTTTGAGACTTTAATTTTGAGATTTAACAATACTTGCAATTCGATTAAAATCTTCCATATGTGGCGATGTTTCATCCCTTGAACAAGTTAATTTTTTGGAAACATAAAAACAAAAATTACTTTGAATTATAAGGAATAGTTTCACGTAAGTAATTTAAACCAGCTTATAAAATGTGACCATCATGAATATGTAAAAATAATTTGGAGAGGACCTTCATACACAAAGGACCAAGAGCAATAACATATCAACCTTACTGTATAATAGTTTCAACCTTTAGGAATGAGAGACATGCTACGTGAAATACAAATCCCATAACCCATAGTATCAACCTCGATATTTACATGCAATAATAACGATGACATATGAAGCCTGTCATAAAAATCAAGATCAAATAATAAGGTTGTGTTATGCGTAATTCTTAGATTGAACAAAAAGCCTTGGAAATATAATTCGAATGAACTTTGATAAGGTGCCAAAAATACAATAATCAACCTTCCAACTGCAAAACCTTAGCCATATTTACGATAACAAAATCGCATAATAAAATCAAATGATAAATATTTGGATAAGATTTCAAGATTAGATTATGATGAAAGGGTATACAAATTATTAACACTTACCCCTTGATTTTCAATGCAAATCCACTCAAAATAATAATTTCAAAGTAGTGATTTTGTCAACTAATCCACAGTTCCCAAAGGTTTTTCTTAAAAAACATTGAATTTCATTGTTTCAGTAGCTTCTGTAATGTCACCATTTCAGTAGCTGTCAATTCTTTAGGTTTTCTATATGAAATTAAAACATTTCATCAAAACAAAATACAATTTTGTTTGATGAAATAATGCTTTTTTAAGGCTGTTGAGCAAGGGCACAATAGATGGCGACTGACTGGGCGAAACAGTTATCTCTGCAAAAACATGAAATCTGACTTGTGTATGTAGCAAGATAAGAAAAATTTTCTTTAACTCAGACTAGCATTTTCATGAAGATAAAAGAACTGTGCCTTATGATAAGACTAGATTTCAAACTAACACCAGATTCAATTCTTTTATCATTGTCCAGAGATTACCTTAAAAAATGATACGAATTTTAAGTTTTTTCAGAAAACATAAGACTCCAAAAGAAATTAGTCCTGGGAAATACAACATAATTCTGATATTTGACCAGTTTTTTAAGATATGATCCCAATACTACAGTCATGACCCTCCCCGGAAGCGTCCATAGCTTCGAAAGGGTTGACTTTTAACCATACATCCTACCGTTCTAGTCCCAAGATAAGATAAAACACGAATATTTAGAAATTCTCAATTTATTAATGGGTAAGCTGCATTGGAACCTCTTCACGAGTGTGGGATGACCTTGGATTCTTATATATTTTTGTATATATAACAATTTATGATTTGGAATCCAAGTATGCCACAAACGGAGCCCTCCTACCGGCAGGCATCCATAGCCTCGAAAGGGTACGTCTTTTAACCCATTCTACCCAATGGCTTATATCCCAAGATAATAAGTTTAAAGAAGTTTTCATACTCAGCATTTAATTGATCATCTATAAGATATTTGCATGTTTATAATGGGGGGAAGGTAATAGGAAACTCTTTACGAGTAAGATAGCGTAAAGAATCTATAGATAACTAATTTTATTATTAAATTGCAACTGCTTTCCCAAAACTGATTTCTAAATAAGTAATAGAATTCCTAGTAATAGTGACTTCGATATCCATTAAATCCAACAATTTGAGGATAATGATAAAATAAACGAAATACAGTGAAAGTTTTCGTCTAGTAGTTTTTTTGTTTACAACAGTTCAATTTCTTTTCTTTTATTTCTGAGATAAGAACAGATTTCTAAAATTATAGCTTTCTTCATCTTTTATATAATCAGATTCCAAGTTTAAGACGAAAAAACATTCCTAGATCTCAATCATTTTTCCAGGTTTTGAAAAAATCAAAAGAAAGAACAAAATAAACAGAAAAGAAAGAAAAGAAAACGATCGATAATTACAAATGTACAATATATACATGAGTTTTATTTCAACAAATTACTAAAAGAAGGCTTTCAAAGTCTACGAGAAAACTCTTAGTAAAGAAAATAAATCAAATTATATACATAACACATGAGTTGATTAAGATCTCATCAAATGGAAAATAGGTTTAACAACATATGACTAATTATCAGCAAAGAAAGAAAATAAGAGAATAGATTAATGCGGTTTAAAGTTTTATTCCTATATTTTTTTATATTTTTTATTTTTTAAATCTTTCAATTAAGTCAAAGTTGTTTTTTAATAATTGATGGGATGTTAATCTAATGCATTTGATTCAGAAATAAAAGTAACAAAATAAATCCTAATGAATATGCAGATATAAAAGGATGAAAGGTTCTTTATTTTAATGAGAAGATTTAAAAGACGAGAGGAAGTAAAGAACTGCTTCCTTGATAATGATGTCGTCATCTCATTCTTAAAATTATGTTGTCGCAACTCCATATATCTGCATTTATTCAAATATAAACAAACATAAATCATTCTAAATTATAAACCTAACCTAAACTAATAAAATAAAATATATACAAACTCAGTAAATGAAAATTTCCAATGAAGCCATTCGCGTAGCTTAAAACCTGCCAAAGAAAACAAGTCATGTATGAGTATTGGAAATTGAAATAATTCAAAATGAAGAAAATAAACTAAATCAAATTTTGTATGAAGAAAGCATAAAAGATGACACGGAAACCTTTTAATAAATGATTCCTTCCACCATGTATAAATCGGATCATAAAAATCAGGTCGGAAGAAAATAGATTTCTCATGAGAATCATGACTAAAAGGAATCTTATCAGAAGTATGATTCAAAATTGGTGAAAAAGGATCAATAAAAAATGTATCTTTTAACATAATATCATCATGACTAAATTCAAAAAGAACAAAATGACATTTGGGTATTATTTGGAAATCAAATACGTCATGGTGTCTTTTAACGTGAAGATTAAAATTGATGACATTATCTTCAGATATGATTATCATGTTGCAATGAAGAAAATTAAGGTTCAATACATCATGAATAAATCGTGCATCCCTTTCAATATTACAAATTGAATCATAATACTTACTGACAAAAAATAAAATGGATGAACATGCATGAGTCTGATGAGAAACAATAGTAGAGAAATCATGATCTTCTTCATGACAAATTTGAAATAAATCAGAATGGATATCAAAATATCCTTCATCTTCAAAAAATGTATTTCCTTGTATCCTATCAAAATCTGACCATAATGAAGTATTCCTTAGAAAATCATTAACATGTAAATGTAGTATATGATCAGCAAAAATATAAGGATACAAAGAGTAGTAAGATTCAGAGTACAAAAGATTAAATGCTTCTTTACTGATACAATTTGTTTGTTTAACTGTTTTAACCGAAGCATCATTGGTAAAACTATGATCTAATGAATTTTGTGAAGGAATGAAAGGAACTAACACATCATGTGAAGAAGATAATGAAATTATATCATCACAAGCACCTTCAGTTGAAGAATCAAGAATTTGTGGTTTATCTTCCATGGTAGTATGAACAACGAGAGTTTTAGCATTATCACTTAATGTAAAAGTTGAATCATCATCTTTATTCTCTTGTTCTTGAAATTGCTTATCATAAGATTCCGTGATTTGTCCATTTTCAATAATTTCATTTTCAACAGTGGAATTAGAAAGAATAGATTCTAAATCATCTTCAACTGATGAACTAACATGCATACTATCTATTGCATATTTTTCATTCTTTTCCAAATCATGAAAATCAGAGAGAGATATAAGATAAAGAAACCAATCCATTTTGTCTTTTTCAGAAAGCTGGTGTCCTTCACAAAACCTGTAACATATTAACATGAATCTGGAAAAGAAATCATCAAGAGATTCATCTTTATGTCTACGAAGATTTTCTAACTCAAATCCAAGTTTCTTATAGCTATAATCCTCATGAGCTTTAAGAAATAACTTCGTGAAATGTTCCCATGAATGAATGGATTTTGCTGGAAAGAACTTAAAACAAATCAGAATTATTCCTGTGAAAGTAGCTGCAAAAAGTCTGCATTTCTCAACCTCATCAAATAGATCTATGCAGTCACAAAAATAATTAAATACCAAAAGTTGATGAGAGGCAGAAATCTTACCTTCTCCATTGAAGCTCAGTCTTCGCAAGAAATCAGACATCTATGGAGAAAAACTTTCGCCAGATGTATGAAAGCTG
This sequence comes from Pseudotsuga menziesii, assembly GCA_001517045.1. NCBI lineage: Eukaryota > Viridiplantae > Streptophyta > Pinopsida > Pinales > Pinaceae > Pseudotsuga > Pseudotsuga menziesii. The sequence continues at coordinate 436,923 of LPNX010152071.1, read as the reverse complement.
AAAGCATGATCTAAATCAGTAATATCAGCCATTTCATAGTAAAAATAAAAATAAATGAAATAAAAAATCAACCAACTCAAAATGGCCTTCTTGCCGATCAGGCCCTCATTCTAGCGCCATTGTTTACGGGAATATGTGACTATGCACGTAACGAGGGAAGACAACCCAGACCGGGATCCATAGAGCAGGATCCAAGCTGTTTGGAATGGTTTTTGCCGACATGTTTAAAGGCTCTGTTGGCCTGAAGGTTTAATTACAGAAAACCTAAAAGATAAAACTAAAGCTACTGTTCTAGTTAATTAAATTTACAAAATACCTATGAATGTACCAATTAAACTAGTTAATATGATTACTAATTAAATATTACAAAATTAATCAATGAACTAAATCTACTCAGTCAAATTAAAATAATTAATCAAATATTAACATGTTAGATGAGTGATAAAACTGCATTATAAACAAATGCACATTAATAAAAAATTGAAAAATAAACTGACAACAGTGTAAAGATACAACTCTGATTTAATGAATTTTCAATAACCTAATGAACAAAAAAAGAAATTATATTAATCTACTCTAAGTTATATCCTGATCAGAAGCTAAAATATTAATCCTGAAATCAAATCTGCCAATGGGACTACTGCATGAATAATCTTGAAAGTATTCAAAAGAAATTCAGAAATTAACAAGATCATACAACATGCACATATATCACATATGTTATGATGTCAAATCATCAATTTTACAACATGACATCCATCAGCAAAATCGAAATCAGAACAAGTCGACAGTTATATCTGATATATTTGCACAATTCATAAAAGAGATCATGACAAACATTATTAATGTAGAAAAATTGACAAGACCAAGCAATACCATAAACACATATGCTAAGTATAAATACTGTGGAATATATACAGGTATCACCAATTTAAAATACTGTAGCTGCTGACAGCAAATTGCCTCAAGTCATAGGAAAAATCAAACAGTGGTCTTGTCTCCTCTTCTCCAAACTATCGACCCTCGGCTGAGAAGAAATAATAGCTCCAACCTCTCAGCAATCATGCACTTTGATCTTCGTGAAGAAATAATTCCTCAAACAGAGCCATCCTTCCTCCTCTGGCAGCTGCGTTTACAAAACAGAAATTAAACTTCCAAGCTTTGTCTAGCACCACCTCCCTTTGGTCGAGCGCCCCTCCTTTGCAATCAAATTCTTGCTTGCTTAAATAAGCAAAGGTAAGAAGAAATGGAATCCAAATTAAGCTTTCAGCTGGAAAATTTCTAGAAAAATATGTTTCTCTGTTGGCCACAACTACAAAAATCGTGCTCAAAGAACCTAGAAAAAATCTCATAATCCATTACTTTCTGAGGGAATCGTGAGTGGAAAATGAAATGGACCCGTTCTGGAGAAAACCCATGTGGCAGATTTTTGAGATCTGTCTCCATTTATGAGCAGTGAAGCCTGGAAAAATGCCTTCCTGTTTAGCTACGCATTTTTTATAACTAGCTGAAAATGAAATTCGTGGCATACTTTCCTTCATTTGACTTGACATCCCTGCAAAAATATATCAATCACCGTCCATCTCCTTATTCCCAGCAATTTCTCTTCTTCCTTTCCTTTAAACCTGCAGAAATTAAATTTAGAACAAATAAAATGAAAAATAGAACCAAATCTTCTTTTAACTAACAGAAAAATTAAAATCCTGTAATTAATTGATGAAGATCTATGAGATAATTGTGTAGCGAATCTCTCCAACCACCTTCAATCTTGTTACTGATATATGTTGATCTTCATAGTCTCCAACAAAGTTCAATGACTCGATTCTCAGGATGGCATCTTCGATGGTAAATGTGTGGAAGAGCTAGAATGATACCCAGCGTTGACATTTTTAATAATTTTACTATCGTGGAAACCCTTAAGCATGACCCTCCTTTTCAGTGATCTTTAGCATGATCCTCGTGATTTCCATACAGCGTAGTAAGATCTTGAAGCCTGCGTGATCTCTTATGTTTTTTAGTGGAGAGAATTGCGCAAAAGGTTTTGAACGTTTTCTCCTTCTCATAAATGCTAATACCATGAGCCGATAGTCATTTTATGAGCTGAAGACTGAAGTGATAGTATTTATCAAGACCATTAGATAAGTTGGTTTCTCTTTATTCCTGTGGTGAACGTGTACTTCAAATATTGTGACGAGACAAAGATTTAATGGTTTGAGACTTTAATTTTGAGATTTAACAATACTTGCAATTCGATTAAAATCTTCCATATGTGGCAATGTTTCATCCCTTGAACAAGTTAATTTTTTGGAAACATAAAAACAAAAATTACTTTGAATTATAAGGAATAGTTTCATGTAAGTAATTTAAACCAGCTTATAAAATGTGACCATCATGAATATGTAAAAATAATTTGGAGAGGGCCTTGATACACAAAGGACCAAGAGCAATAACATATCAACCTTACTGTATAATAGTTTCAACCTTCAAGAATGAGAGACATGCTACGTGAAATACAAATCCCATAACCCATAGTATCAACCTCGATCTTTACATGCAATAATAACGATGACATACGAAGCCCATCATAAAAATCAAGATCAAATAATAAGGTTGTGTTATGCGTAATTCTTAGATTGAACAAAAATCCTTGGAAATATAATTCAAATGAACTTTGATAAGGTGCCAAAAATACAATAATCAACCTTCCAACTTCAAAACCTTAGCCATATTTACGATAACAAAATCGCATAATAAAATAAAATGATAAATATTTGGATAAGATTTCAAGATTAGATTATGATAAAAGGGTATACAAATTATTAACACTTACCCCTTGATTTTCAATGCAAATCCACTCAAAATAATAATTTCAAAGTAGTGATTTTGTCAACTAATCCACAGTTCGCAAAGGTTTTTCTTAAAAAACATTGAATTTCATTGTTTCAGTAGCTTTTGGAATGTCACCATTTCAGTAGCTGTCAATTCTTTAGGTTTGCTATATGAAATTCAAACATTTCATCAAAACAAAATACAATTTTGTTTGATGAAATAATGTTTTTTTAAGGCTGCTAAGCAGGGGCACAACACACAGCCTACCTGGCATTGCGCTGGAGGGGTTTTTAACAGAGCAGTTTTGGATCAGCACCGCTTCTGGATCACTGCACTCAGGCGGTGGCACCACCTATTTCTCACACGGTTCAAGCGATGGTACTGCTTATTTCCTACAACACATGTGTAGTTCCCCGAATAAATACATAAGATAAAGAGAACGAAAATTCAAGTTAAAAATTAATCAAATCAACACAATACTGATGAATTAATAGTAAAACAGAGCATGTAAAGTCAAAGCAGTTCAGATATGAAAGTTTTAAACCAAAACTTCACTAAGTCAGATGGTATATCTGACTAAAGAGAGCTATAGACTAGAGCTTGGATTCAGACAAGTGTTCAAGGACTGATTTGTTGTCAGGAATATTGCACCTTCTATGGACAAAAGTTGTTCCTCTGGTCTGAATGGTTCAGATCCATAACAAATGAGTGAATGACAAAGGTTGAGAAACTTCCATGAATGTTATAGACACCTGGAATGATGCTTTGATAAATATTCTGTGTACCTGTAGAACATATCAAACATGCAAAGACATCAAAGCTACCAGAAAATTACCTACACATTCATACTAGTGACTAAGGAATCCAATAACATATATGCTAGATTAGTGCAACAGATATGTGGGAAGGAAATTGACTTTGCATTAGAAAATAAATGAAAGAGCTTACAACCATGTGCTTGAGTGTTGAAAAACTCCTTCACAAGACAAACAACTCATCCTCGATAGCTCAAACTTTCTCTCTTGTGCTCTCTGATGGATTAGGTCAGACAGTCAATTCAACATCATAACTTTACCATTCAGTTCTCTCTCCTAACCATGGGGTGTGAGCTTGTATTTATAGGTTTCAAAAGGATAAAAATGGTTGAGAGATTGGTGGGTGAGGTGGCCATGATATCCCTAAAGCATGGATCTTGAGCTTAACTGACCCACGTGAGTAGGGATAAGGATATCCACGAAGCTTTTGATCTAGAAGCTTCGTGAAGCTTCTTTTTTTCAGCTTTTACCAAGGGTACCGCTTATATACCTTTATGATAGAGCGGTGTAGGTAAGAACCACTTCAAGAAAAAAGCACATAGGCAGTGGCACTTCTTATCTGTAATAGGACTCAGGCGGTGTGCACAAGTTACTGCTCATAAGCTAAAGAACAAAAGCGGTGCTAGGGTTTTTATGTAAAATTGACATCCAGAGAACTATTTCCACTCTAGGTTTGGGATTGAGGGAAAATAGAAGTGTTAAGGATATTATCACATGTAGATGATAGTATTTTGGTATAAAAAAATCCCTCCCCTAGAATCCCATCAAAACCTAACCATGCTTTACTGACGACTACACACTTTCCCTAAAATGGTGAAGGAGATGAGGGAGCGGCGCAGACGGTGAAACACTCATCGACACCCTGTGCTCTTTCTTCCAACAACTGTTAGAGAACAAATCATGGCAGATTGCAAATAAGGAGAACCAAGGTAGGCAGGTGAAATAAAATGGTGCCCACAACTAAACAACCCAAGGAAAACCCATCTAAAAGAAATGACCACCGCAAACCCCCGCGGCACAAGAAAAATTGCCTAACCCTATCAAGCCACACAAAAAAAGTGCTAAGTACAGGATTGGAGAAAATCCTATGTATAAATTCCTAAGGATGACCTAGATGAACGTGACCTCCGTTAGTAAATCATTCGCTCAGACAAGGGAAACTATGCAGCTCCAAGTGGTGACCAATACGGTGGATAATGACCGTCTAAACTACCTCTATGGGCTTTCATAAGCTTGGATGCAGGTAAAGGAAAATTAGAAAAGAAAATAGAATAACCAAGCTTGTGTCGGATAAGAACTTGTGAGTTGATGTGAAGCATCAGATTACTTACAAAGAACAGGCCCAGGGAATCGAGCGAAAAATGCTGAAACAGTTAAAACAACCGTCAGAAATCCAAATAACTAAGATCACACCGGTATTGGAGATGGATATGGGAAGGCATCAGATACATTTTGGATTATGTATATACAATGTTGATAAGGTGAACCACTAAGTTCTCGTACCACTCCAAAATAAATAGCCAAAAGGACATAGAAATTGCCAAGGTTTCTGTAGATATCGGAAACAGATAGAAGATGAGCGATCCGGTATGTCGAAATAGTTCTGAATTAAGCACCCAGAGCCTTCAGCAAACCTCTTCCGATGAGATAGAAAAAAGGACATCCGATACATCAGAAAGAGACCTCGAAATGCTCTTGATAAGGAACATAAGCTAGCTAGACCATTGTGTACTCGATACATCGAAAAGACTATCAAGAGTGCATCCGACACAAATAAAACAACTTTCATTTTTTCAAACTTTTAAGTCATGGGACAAATTTTGGAGAAAAAAACTAGACTTTCTAAGCCTTATAAAAATGAAAAGTATAAGGGAGGCCCTAAAACTCATTTTTTTTTGTGGATAATAGTTGTAGCTACAACACGAGGTCAAGTAGGATCCATCTTGAAAAACCATGGAAACAAACTGTGATACTCATGTCATGAACAGTGCAAAACAAAAAAAAACTTATGGCAGAATTATACTCATGGTTGGTGACTTGAGGCATATAAAATCTTGAGGTAGAGCCCATTGTGGGGATTCTTCAAGAAATGGTTGTCAGATTCATAAAGGATGTATGCCCCCTTGCTGATACATCGATGGAAAACATGTGGGCCATATCACATGGAATCAAACTTCCATTTCCCTAAGTTATCATTGGCTTGATCATATACGAGGACAAGGTCTTCATCACTAAAGGTGTGAGGGTGGACATGGGAGTCAAAATGGGACTTTGATCGAGTCGTGGCTTCTTCGATCATCTGGAGAGTAGCATGATGGTCCTCATTGTTCTGTTTGAGCATAAGTAGGTGTTGTTATAATGATGAAGTATCATGGAGAATCCCGACAACAAGGCGGAGTGATGGAATCTGGCATTCAATAGGGATAAATGACTCCACACCATGGAATAAGTGGAATGGGGTAAAACCAGTGTTAGTCTTGGTTGATGTCTAGTAGGCCTAGGGGGTAGAAGAGAGCAAGTGGTGCCATTTGTATTTGTGTTTTTCCACCATTTGTCAGAGCATGGTTTTGAGGATATTGTTGACAACCTCAACTTGCCCATTTTCCTGGGATAATATGCAGAGGAATACTGGTGTTCAAACTTCAACATGGAAGAAATATATGTCCAAAAAACATCCTCAAAATGAGAACCGTGGTTCAATACTATTTGTTGGGGGACACCAAAACGTTTGATGACGTGGTTAAAAAAGAACTGTGTTGAGTATCGACATTACAGTTGCATGTAGAAATGGCCTCAACCCAGTTGGTGAAATAATCAATGGCCACAATGATGTATTTATGACCACCAGCCAAGGAGATATTATAGATGATGAAGTCAATTGCGTATTTGTAGAAGGGAGCGACTGCGATGATAGGATGTTGTTGGGGATCGGACCTTGAAGGTCCTTAATTTTGGCAACTCCGTGGTTTTGGTGTGAAGCTTGTAAGCGGAGTTGTGGTCCAAAATAGTCTTAGGGGCTTCGGGGTTGGGTCGAAGCCCCTCTTTTTGTAAATGTCCCATGGTTTTTGGGTACCCATGGTTTAATCCCATGGTATTGTAATAGTGCACTTGTATAAATAGGCACTGATGTAAAGGAGTCAAGGAATATTTTTGTTATGATATGATGTGATGCGAAGAAGCTAAGGTCTATTTTCGGGTTTAAGGTTAAGTCCCAGTTGAGTGCGTGGACGACCTCTGCAGCTGAGTGCACAGAAGGTTTTGGAAGAAAGGTTCTGCAGGTAAGTGTGCAGAGGGTTTTGGAAGAAAGGTTCTGCAGCTAAGTGCGTAGAGGGTTTTGGAAGAAAGGTTATGCAGCTAAGTGTGTAGTTTTGGGTTGTTGAGAAGATCTGCAGCTGAGTGCACAGATCAGAACTGTTGTTTTGTAAAGTGTTGAATATAAATGTAGTTATGTGGATGTATCCCCTACACTGGTGGTGAACCAGGTACATCTTGTGTTGTGGTGGTTCTTTTACTTTTATTCCTGTTATGTTTTTATGCATTTGATAAGTAGGTGAATGATAAGTAAGACATATTGCTAAGTACTAACTTTGCTGTGAATTCCCAGTTAAGGGTTAAGAAAGAAACTGTCTTTTTATCTAAACTGTGAAGCTATTTAAGTGAATGTTGAATCTCTGTATTGCATAATTATTCTTTGTTAAGGATAAAGGTACAGTAATATCCCTCTTTCGCCTGCAGAAACCTAATTCTACAGCACCCCATAGCTGTTTCGGGTGAGACTGCAACCTATTCACAGGTTGTTGCCGAAAGGGCCAACACTGTGGGTCTATTTGTTGGTGCGAAGATAAAAGCATAAGAACTCGGGTCTGCCCTTAGCCCAACAAATTGGTTCCGTTGTCGGTTGAACCAGTATCTGCTTCAAGAGGGATCTACGTCGTACCTAGAGGGACATGTTTTGGAGGCCCTTAGTAAAAGAAATCAGTGACTGGGTTGGAGATACTTATCTGAAATTTGTTGAACAAGATAATAAGGAACCTCATCGTAGCTCACACGAATTCTTGCAAATGTACATTTTTACTGATATTTATGAAATTTTCTTTGCTAGTATCCACATAGAATTGCACCCGTGGTTATCTAGGTTGACAGAAAGAAAGACAAACTTCAAAGAAGATCAGTCTCCTGACTGGACCCCTGAAAGAATTAAGCTGTTGAAAAGTATGAGCAGCGCGGTATCAAGAGCTATTGACTTCTGGACAATGCGAACCCTTGAAGCATTTGTGACAGAGTTCGCCATCGACACACATACTTCTTTTAGCAAAGCAGAAAGACAGTTTTTCAAAGGACCAAGGGGTAAGTACCTAAATTCATTAAGTCTGAAAATTAAAATGCTCTTGGCTGAGAAAGGCATATTACTTATCCAATTAGATTGCTAGATTTATTGCTACTAACTTATGTTTGGAAGCGAAAGTGACTTCGACGAGCAAAGTGGTTTGCTTCGCAACGGTAAAATATACAAGAGAACTCTTGGATCATATACCCTAGGCCAGAATACCGATTATACCTCATTAATCCCAGAAGAGTCTGAATCTGAAGAAACCCCTTTTGTTAGAAACCCTCCTATAACTATGCAACAAATATTTTTTATCCCTGAGAACCCTTCGCAGTCTGAAAGTAACCCTAGCCCGAGTAGTCCTGTCGCAAGTCAGTCTACCTCAGTAATTCCCCCCCCCTATTACCAGTCCCCCTCCTCCCCCCTCTCGATCCAATATGGCCCATATGAATGATGATATCAAGCTCCCAGTCTTTAAAGGAACTGGATTAGAGGATCCAGAGCAGTTTTGGTTCTTATACAAAGTTGTTTGGACTGCTAAGGATATTATGGATCAAAATACAAGAACAACACAGTTGGTCACCTCTTTCAGAGACCGAGATTTGACCTATTTTATGAATTTTTCCAGTACTCAGAACTATATCTTGGCTGATATTAAAAAAAAATGATCAAAGAATTCAAGAAGCCTAAATCAGAGTCACAGTGTATAACTGAACTGAAAGAAATTCAGCAGAAGCGAGGTGAATCAGTTTGGGACTTTGATCAGAGGTTCAAGGTTCTGTTGGATCAAGTTAGTTTCACTATTGGACCATAACAGCATAAAGAATGGTTCATTGTAGCAATATTGCCTCATATCAGGACTCCACTTATGCAATAGAAGGTTGTTGATCAGCAAGAGGCGTTGGAAATTTCTATGAAACTTGAAACAACTCCTATTGGAGACAACTCCAGAATAGCCCAGATACAGGCACAGTTAGCAGAAATGGCTTTGGAGCTTCGTGACATGAAAAAAGGGAAATCTATTTGAGAAGAATTTTGGTTTACACGATGTAAGACATAAGGTCATGACAAAGAACAGTGTCCTGCATTAAGAAATTATTTGAATACTTGTGCACCGAACCCGTTTAACCCTAATGTCCTATATTGTGAGATCTGTAGAACAACTGGCCAGCATTGACCTGAAGATTTCTATCCGCTACAGAGATATGTTCAAGTACCTAAGAATCCCTACTGCAAGTTCTGTAAGTCAGTTGGACACAAAAAAGATGAATGTCGCAGCTTCCACCTCATGAGAGATCGAACCTATGATGCTTATAGGGTACAACCCGATGCACAAGGCAATGATGGATATCGTTACCATGGTAGTACACCAGGTCGAGGGAATTTCAGAGGTTGTGGTTGTGGTGGTATGCCTGGAAGAGGACAAGGCTAGGTTATTTGCTATAACTGTAATTGGGCAGGACATGTAGCTAGAGACTGTCAGAACCCAAGAACGACATATCGATATTGAAAAGCAGTAGATCATGTGATTGATAAATGCCCACAGTTGATAGCCAAGATACAAGAAATAAATGGTGCTCCTACTCAGAATGTTTAGATGATTGTTGTAGAGAAAAGACCTAGCCCAGCCATTAACATTGTTACCAGGACTAGAACTATGACGCAAGTGCAGAATAAAGGGAAACAGCCTGACGAGGCTTGGGTCTATAAGACCCCAGAGAAAATCCCAGCCTTCGATGTTGGAAGAGAAAAAGGAACAATTATGGAAGCTAAAAAAGACTTTTTTGGTCCGAGAACATCAGTAGCAACTACGCAATAGCATCAACAACAGTTACAGTTTCAAGAAGCTTCACTGGATCAAGTAAGTACATTGACATCATTTTTATAGAGTTGTATGAAGCTATTAATAAATCAAAATGATTTGAATGAGTTACAGAAAGTTATTTAGTCTTGCGAACCTCAACGAAGCTCTGATAAAGGAAAAACTATTAATAGAGTTAGAAGGACTGGAAGAGAAATGAGATTGCATGCTCAGATACGAGATTATGACATGACTAATATCATTTTAGACATGGGATCAAAATTCAATGTCCTAACTAAGAAGACATGGGAACAAATGGGAAAACCTATGCTTGAATGGTTCCCTATACAGTTGAGATTAGCCAATCAGCAGAAGATTTTTCCCTTGGGAATATTCCCTAGTGTACCAGTGGATATTGATGGAGTCAGTACCTTAGCAGATTTTGAAGTCATTGAAATAATTGATGATAGAAACCCCTATCCAACCTTGCTAGGAATTGAATGGGAAATAGACAATTATGCAGTAATCAACCTTAAGAATAAATAGATGACTTTTGAAGGAAACGGATTGAGAGTCATAGTACCGTTGGACCCTTCTCAAGGAGAAATGTATACAGAGCCAGTCAGAGATGAAGATCAAGATGTTTTAGATCATATTTACAACATCACAACTAAAGAAGAATACTATGTTAACCCTACTACTGAAGGTATAATGGATTGGCAGTGTGACATTTCTTGCATGAATGATTCAGATGAAGGCCTAGAGAATTGGCAGAATTGACTTTATGAGCTACATGGACATCGATGTGCAAGAATTACCAAGTCTATCAGATGGGTTGGCTCATAGCCAAGAATCTTACCTACTTTTGATGGCTTGACAAACCCAGAAGATTTTATTGTACAATTCTCAGAGCAAGTACCAGATTCATAGAAAATGGAGACTCTAGACTCAGTATTCAGAGCCACAGCTGCCAGATGGTGGAATCTTCATAAAAAGTATATTCATAGTTGGAGAGATTGCCAAAAGTTTCTTCGCCTGAGATTCATGGATCAACCTCAGGAGGTACAAAGCAGATTTAATGGTAAGACTAGCCCTCAGGAACATTTGGAGCAGTGTTATGAAGCATGGAAGCATGTACCTTGTGAAGAATGGGTACATAGGTTTGTACACACTATGGAACCTGTAGCAAAGAATTGGTATGCGGAGGTGGAGCTTCGTCATGGTACTATAAGTTGGGTTAGCCTTATTGATAGTTTTGTGCTCACATTTTCTATTAATGAGGTTTTCCCTGCCTTGGACGCAGCTATTAGGTTGATCCATACTAAGGTGTTTGCTGATAAAGAAATAGATGAATACCGACTTGATTGGAAGGGACAAGAAGCTAATGCAGTAGAATGTTATAACCTCACCATTGATGAATACTATGACCCTTGCAAAATTAATATTCCTGAGTCAGAAGGACATTGTGAAGTACATGGACTAGCAGTCGAATCACCTGAAGTAACTCAGCCCTTGAAGACAAGGAAAGTAAAAATTGGATTAGAAGAAATCCCTAAGTACGCTACCATTGGAGGTTATTGGGACAAAGAAATGGTGAGCAAAGTGACTGAACTCCTCCATGAGTATCAGGACATGTTTCCGACGAAGTTCTCAAAAATGAAAGGTATCCTTGGTGATATAGGAGTGATAAAAATCCCATTGAAAGCTGATGCGAAGCCTGTGAAGTAGCGCCCTTATAGGCTGAATCCTAGGTATAAAGAAAAAGTCAGGATGGAGCTAGATAAGATGCTCGCTGCAGGAACATTGAGCCTGTTGAAGAGTCCGAATGGGTCATCCCTATGGTGGTACAAGAAAAGAAGACCAAGAAAGAAATCAGAATCTTTGTTGATCTGAGGAAGCTGAATGATTCCTATTTACATGATCCTTTTCCTACTCCCTTTACAGATGAAGTTTTAGACAATGTCGGAGGTCAAGAAGTGTTGGGGCGTGCACCTCAACGGTCCTTAAGATGGGTAACTCCGCGAGTTTTGACTCAAAATAGTCTTAGGGGTGTCGGGGGTTGAGTCAAAGTCCTCTATTGTAATAAACCCGTGGCTTAAGACCAGGGTTTAGGGTTTTGGGTGCCCATGGTTTGAATCCATGTTTTTGTAAGTAGTGCGATATAAATAGGCACTTGGGTAAATAAGAGAGGTTAGGCTTTTTGATGTAAAGAAAGAAAGGTGAAGCTAAGGTTGATTGTGCAAGGAAAGGCTAAGTCCCAGCTGTGTGCATGGACAACCTCTGCAGCTGTGTGCGCAAAGGGTTTTTGTAAGAAGGTTAAGGAAAGATCTATAGCTGTGTGTGCAGAGGCCTGCTGCTATGTGCGTGACTTATAAGGACTGAAGGAATCCACAGCTGAGTGCGCGGATCAAACTGTGGTTTTGTAGCAAGTTGAATAAACACAGTTTGGTGGACGTAGCCCCTACACTGGGGGTGAACCACGTTATATTTGGTGTTGTGGTTTCTTGTGTTGTTTCTCTTTCTGTTATATTTTATGCATTAATAACTGTATACATTTGATAAATTAGATCATTGCTAATAACAAGCTTCGCAGTGAATTCCCTATAGTGGGTTAAGCAAGTCACAGTTGTTTATCTATCTGCGAAGTTGTATATGAGTGAATGATATAGCTGTGTAATCGTTGATTAATAAGTTTATTAAAGGCTAAGGTACAGTAATATCCCTCTCTTCTTGCAGAAACCTGATTCTGCGGCACCCCATAGCTGTTTTGGGTGAGACTGCAACCTACGCGCAGGTTGTTGCCGAAAGGGCCAACACTGTGGGTCTTTTGTTGGTGCGACATAAAAGGATTAAACCCGGGTCTGTCCTATTTCCCAACAAATTGGTTCTGTTTCCAGTTGAACTTAGTATCTGCTCAAGAGGGGGTTATGTTGTACCTCGAGGGCTATGTTCTGAAGGCCCTCTGTGACGGAAATCGGTGATTGGTTTGCTGAGAATTATCTGGAATTCGCGCACCAAGAGAATACAAATCCGCGTTGTAGCGCACGTGAAGTTTTACAAAGGTATGTTTTTTGTGATGCTTATGAAATTTTCTTTGGTAGTATCCACATAGAGTTGTACCAGTGGTTGTCTAGGTTAACAGAGCAAAGGATGAACTTCCAAGCTCGACAGGTTCCCATGTGGACCTCCGCAAGGGTCAATCTAGTGCAACACGTGAACAACGAGGTATCCCGCGCTGTTGATTTCTGGATGACACGAACATTGGAAGCATTTGTGACAGAGTTCACCATTGACACAAGTACCTCCTTCAGGGAAGCTGAACGGTAGTTCTTCAAAGGCCCCCGTGGTAAGTTTTTGAATTCATTAAGCTTGAGGATTAAAATACTATTGGCTGAAAAGGGTATATTGTTGTTTGAATCACACTGCTAACTTAGTAGTACTAACATATGTTTGCAAGTGATAATACCTTCAGCGAGCAAACTAGTTTGCTGCGAAGTGGAAAAAGGTATAAAAGAGATTTTGACTCCTATTCCTTAGGACAGGCTACCACGTCTTCCCCTGTAAATCCTGAAGAGTCAGACTCTGAAGAAAACCCTTCGGTTGGAAACCCTCCGGTCACCCCTCCGCGAAGCCCTGTTACCCCTGAAATTCCATCGCAGTCTGACAGTCAACCCAGTCTGAGTATTCCGGCCACAGGTCAATCTGCCCCCGTAAACCTCCCCTCGACATCTGGTCCCCCTCCCAACCCTCCTAGAACCCCCATGGCCCACCTAGTGGATGACATTAAGCTCCCCATCTTCAAAGGCACAGGATCAGAGGACCTAGAACAGTTCTGGTTTTTATGTGAAGCAATATGGAATGCGAAGAAAATTATAGACCCGGATGTGAGAGCCACGCAGCTCATTACTTCTTTCCGGGACCAGGCTCTCACCTGGTTCATGAAATTCTCCAGTACTCAGAGTCCTATGTTAGATGAGATTAAGGCAGCCATAACCAAAGAATTTAAGAAGCCTAAATCAGACTCGCAGAGCATCACTGAACTCAAAGAGATTCAACAGCGGTGTGGCGAATCAGTGTGGGACTTTGACCAGAGATTCAAAGTTCTACTGGACCAAGTCAGCTTTACCATTAGTCCTACGCAGCACAAGGAATGGTTTATTGCCGCATTATTACCACATATCAGAACTCCCCTCATGCAACAGAAGGTTGCTGACCATCAAGAGGATCTGGAAATCGCAATGAAGCTAGAGACTGCCCCCGTCGGAGATGATTCTTGTATTGCTCAAATCCAAGCGCAGCTAGCAGCGATGGCCCTGGAACTTCGCGAGATGAAGAAGGGAACACCCGATTGCGAAACGGTTTGGTGTACACAATGTCAGACTGAGGGTCACGACAAGGAATGGTGCCCTCTGGTAAGAAAGTAACTGCATATAGGTGCACCGAACCCATTTCCACCACAAGTACTATATTGTGAGCTCTGCAGAACGACAGGTCAGCACCGACATGAGAACTATTACCTGCTGCAAAGGTATGGACAAGGACCTAAGAACCCCTACTGTAATTTCTGCAATTCTGTAGGTCATAATGAGGATGAGTGCTGCACCTATGACGCCTACCGGGTGCACAATGAAGGCCCAAGTAATGATAGCTACGGTTACCAGGGGGGTGCCTCCGGTAGAGGTTCTTCTGGAGGCCGTGGTGGCATGGCCGGAAGAGGCCGAGGCCAGTTGGTGTGTTACAATTGTAACCAATTTGGGCATTTGGCTCGTGACTGTCAGAACCCCACTACGACATGTCGATACTACCGTGCGGTAGATCATGTGATTGAGTAGTGCCCGCAGCTCATAGCTAAGATTCAGGCACGACAGAGTGCCCCTACGTAGAACATCCAGATGATTTCAATTGAACCCAGACCTGCCGCAATCGTCAATGTTGTCACATGGAGTGGATCTGTGACACACCCACATAATACAGAAAAATAGCCAGCCGACGCTTGGGTTTGTAAGGCTCCGGTGAAAATCCCAGCATTTGATATCACACGAGAAAGAGAGACATTTATGGAATTCAAGCAATATTTTGCTGGCCCTAGCACATTCGTTGCACCTGCGCAACCACAGTAACTATCTTCGTGGCCCCAGGACGCCCCGCTGGATAACGTAAGTACCCTATCCTCCATTTTACAGAGTTGCCTCAAGATTTTAAGAAATCAGGATGCTCTGACTGAGTTACAGAAAGTCATTGCTTCCTGCGGACCTCAGGAAAGTTCTGGTCCGAACAAAACTGTTCATAGAGTCAGCAGAACCGGCAGGGAAATGAGATTGAATGCTCAGATAGGAGCATATGATATGACTGATGTTATCTTGGACTTAGGGTCTGATGTAAATGTGTTAACTAAACAAACCTGGGAACAAATGGGAAAACCCACCCTCGCCTGGTCCCCTCTTCAGCTGAGGCTAGCCAACCAGCAAAGGATTGTGCCTCCAGGAAGATTCCTGAGTGTCTAAATAGATCTTTTCGGGGTCAGCACTATCTTGGACTTCGAAGTAATTGAGATCATTGATGACAGCAATCCCTACCCCACCTTGTTAGGAATTGAATGGGCAATGGAAAATGCTGCAGTTATTAACCTAAATAAGCGACAGATGATCTTCGAAGGGAAAGAATTGAGAGTCATCCTACCCCTGGATCCCTCACAAGGGGAACGGTACATAGAACCACTCCGACCAGAGGATCAGATTGATGTGGCGCCCATCTACACTATCACCGCACAGGAAGAAGCTTATGAGGATCCTCCTACCGCAGGTTGGGAGTCTGGTAGCTCCTGTATGATGGACTCTGAAGATGACTTAGAGAGCTGGAAGAATTTCTTACATGAGCCCCATGGGTGCAACCATGCCTAGACTACCAAGTCCCTCAGATGGCTCAATTCACAACCAAACCCTTTCCCTATTTTTGATGGCTTGACCGATCCTGAACCGTTCATCACACAGGTCTCAGGCTTGATACCTAAGTCACCGAAACTGGCGGCTCTGGACTCCTCATTTCGAGCCATGGAAGCCAGGTGGTGGAAGGCCCATAAGAAACAGATCCTTAGCTGGGAAGTTTGTCAGAAGCTACTGTACCTGCGATTTAAGGGCTCGACGAAGGAGCTGTGAAGCAAGTTTGATGGAAATTCTAGTGCCCAAGAACATTTGGCAAAGTGCTACGAGGCATGGAAGTATGTCCCTCGAAATGAATGGGTACATAGATTTGTGCACACGCTAGAACCAATAGCAAAAAATTGGTATGCGGAGGATGAGGTCTGCCAAGACACTGTAAGTTGGGACTGTCTTGTTCATCATTTTATGCATACTTTCTCTACTAATGATGTCTGTCCAGCACTAGATGCAGCTATCAGGATAATTCATACTAAGGTATTTGATGACCAAGAAGTACTAGAACATCGACCTGATTGGCCCACATAAGAAGCCCACGCAGTCGAATGTTATAACTTCACAGCTGACGACGATGACGACCCGCGCAACATCGCTATCACTGAGTCAGAAGGATGCTGCAACATGCATGGACCAGCAGTCGAAGCTCCGAAATTAACTCAGCCTTTGAAGACACGCACAGTTAACATTGGATCCAAAGAACAACCTAAGCTTGCTACAATCAACGACTATTGGGATGATGAAATGGTCAGCAAGGTAACCCAACTTCTCCACGAGTACCAAGATCTCTTTCCAATGAAGTTTTCCGAAATGAAGGGTATACTGGGTGATATCGGCGTAATGAAGATCCCTTTGAAACTCGATGCAAAACCTGTGAAACAGCGTCCTTATAGATTGAATCTGAAGTATAAAGAAAAGGTTAAGGTGGAGTTGGATAAGATGCTCGCCGCAGGAATAATTGAGCCGGTTGAGGAATCTGAGTGGGTCAGTCCTATGGTAGTCCAGGAGAAAAATACTAAGGGTGAAATCCGAATATGTGTAGACCTACGAAAACTCAATGATGCCTGCCTGCATGATCCTTTTCCCACCCCCTTTACAGATGAAGTGCTCGACAATGTCGGGGGTCAAGAAGTGTACTCTTTTACCGATGGTTTTTCTGGCTACCATCAGATCCGAATCGCTCCAGAGGACCGACATAAGACAACATTTTCTACTGAAATGGGATCCTTTCAGTATACTGTCATGCCCTTTGGGTTAAAGAATGCACCTGCTATATTTTCTAGAGTCCTCATCTCTGCATTTAAGGAATACATACATAAATTCCTAGAAGTTTACTTTGATGATTGGACCATTTTTGGGCTAGTAAAAGACCATATAACTAGTTTGAGGCTTATGTTGAACAAGTGTAGACAGCACCAGATTTCCCTGAATCTAAAAAAGTGTATCTTTTGTGCACCTTTTGGAATTCTGCTTGGTCACGTTGTATGTAAGCAGGGATTAATGATGGATCCTTTGAAGATCACTATCATTGTGAACCTGCCACCCCTGAAGTCCGTCAAACAACTTCGCACGATGCAGGGTCACACCATCTACTACATGAAATTCATCCAAGACTATGCTCAGATTACTGCTCCGTTGGAGAGGTAGCTGAAGAAAGATATCAAGTTCGAGTGGACACCAGAGTGTCAAGCAATCTTAGATATTTTAAAGGAAAAAATGGTTACTGCCCCTATTCTCGTATTTCCTGACTGGAACAAAGAGTTCCATGTGCATGTCGACGCATCCTCCATTGCTCTGGGTACTGTGCTAGCCCAGTCAAGAGTAGGTAATATCGATCACCCCATCTCTTTTGCAAGAAGAAAATTGTCCACAGCAGAGAAAAATTATACTACGACAGAACGCGAAGGTCTCGCTATGGTATATGCACTACAGAAGTTTCGACATTATCTGCTAGGATCTCATTTTAAGATGTTTACTGACCATTCTGCTTTGAAGTATCTGGTTAACAAGCCTGTGATAGGTGGAAGAATATGTCGGTGGTTGATCCTATTCCAAGAATATGATTTTGAGATCATCGTTAAGCCTGGAAGACTTAACCTAGGACCTGACCACTTGTCGAGGCTCGACTCAGGCGAAGAACCTACCAATTTGGACGAAGGTCTTCCTGATGCCCAGCTATTTGCTATCCAAATGGTTGATGACTATTTTTACGATATTGTTCAATACTTGTCTACAGGTTTTCCACCCCCCAAGATGACCACACAGCAGAAGAAGCAGTTGGTGGTTCGAGCAGTGAACTTCACCTTAATAGCGGGATAGCTATATAAAATGGGACCCGATGAAATACTGTGAAGATGCGTCTTGGAGCATGAATGACCACTAATTTTGGCTGAAGCACACTCTGGCGCAGTAGGAGGTCATTATGCAAGAAAAGCAACCGCACAAAAGATTTTGACAGCCGGCCTATGGTGGCCCACAATTCATAAGGATGCAAGAGAATATTTCCACAGCTGCGACGTCTGTCAGAGGACAGGAAAACCATCCAGGTGAGATGAAATGCCCCTAGTTCCGCAGGTAACCTTACAAGATTTTGAAAAATGGGCTATTGACTTTGTCGGCCCTATCAACCCCCCCGCGAAGAAGTCCAGAGCGTGATATATTATTACAGCTACCGACTACCTCACCCGTTGGGCTGAATCCCAACAAGTCAAGAACTGTAGCACTGCTACAGCTGCGTAATTCATCTTCGATCACATCTTATCCAGGTTCGGGTGTCCTCGCATCCTTATGAGTGATCAAGGATCACATTTCTTAAATAAAACTATTGCAGTCCTGATTGAAGAATTTCAAGTATACCATCAGAAAAGTACAGCCTATCATCCACAAGCAAATGGGACTATCGAAGATTTTAATAAGATCCTTGAGCATGCTTTGACAAAGATTTGTAATGCTAACAGAAATGATTGGGACCTTCGAATCCCAGCAGTGCTATGGGCTTACAGAACTACTTGCAAAAAGTTGACAGGCCATACACCTTTTCGACTGGTTTATGGGAAAGAAGCCGTCATGCCCATGGAATACATTGTTCCTAGCCTCAGAATAGCCGCTTTCACCGAGATGGATGACCCAGCCATGCTGACAGAGAGACTGAAATAGATATTAGAACTCGAAGAAGATAGATTTATTGCAGGTTTCTAGCAACAGGTGCAGAAAGCTCGAGAAAAAGCGTGGCATGACAGACACATCAGGAAGAAACAATTCCAGCAGGGTGATCTTGTGCTCCTTTATGACAGCAAATTCATGAAGTTCCCAGGAAAGTTCAAGACACATTGGAAGGGACCATATATAGTACAAAGAGTTACTGATGGGGGCGCAATCCAGCTAGCTAAGTTAAATGGAGAACTTCTCCCTTCTATGATAAATGGGAGTCATCTAAAAAAGTACAGGGACATGCCAGGTACTCAGAATCGGAGGTAGAACCAAGAAAGAAAAGTCTACGTACCCAGAACAGCTGAAATCCGGTACTGGACCATAAGAGAAGCTGCTCATAACACTAGGAAATGTCGCAGTCTGAAGGATGAAGTATGGAAAGTCGAAGGTTGGTCAGGGGTTGCAGGGTCATACTATGTCGAAGTGGAAGGTGGTCATTGTGTCGTAGGTTCCAACTGTGTCGCGGTGTAGAATGTGATGGATGTGACAAAATGAAATTGGTGGCAGCGGCACATGAGCTACTCTCAATACCTATAATTATGAGATTTTGGGAAAATCTGAGGACGGGTGTGGTGAGATTCTTGGCATTCAAGCAGATTTGGTGTCATTAATACACTATGCTGACAGATTTTGTAACGAAATTCTATAAGTAAGCTACATTGGCTTGTGAAATTTTCCTCGAAGCACTTCTTGGAGTTTCCTTGACTGGAGCCATGTAAAACAATTGTGAAGTCCAGGAGCTAGTACGAGATATCAGAGAGAGAGGTCTGCAGAACCTTTTGATTACTCCACCAGTATAGTCGTATTTGACTTAGGTACACAGGCAGGCAGAAGTTCGCTCTAAATAAGGTGAAGGAAGGCACAAATTCGCTCTAACATGGAGCAACGAAGGCCATAAGACCTCGTCAACTGACTCTGGGGAGCCCCGCCTTGAAATCTTTCGGGATAGCAGAACTGTGGCAGTTGTGTGTCTTATGCAGCGTGACACGCAATTCCAGGGGACCCCAAGCTGTGGATGGTTAAGTGTCACCAACCCGAGCAAAGGATGGGGTTGTAGATGGATACACAAGGCCCTGCTCAGCATAAATATCAGTAAGGAAAGACGCAGGTAGTCGACAACCAGCAGGAAGGACTCCAGGAACCAGCGCATAGTGTCTTCGCCAAGCAAATTTTACCACCAGCCGAGCAGATAAGTGCCCCGGGACGGGACACTGGTGAGTCCTAGGGGCCTGTTGGGGCGTGCACCTCAACGGTCCTTAATATGGGTAACTCCATGAGTTTTGACTCAAAATAGTCTTAGGGGTGTCGGGGGTTGAGTCAAAGTCCTCTATTGTAATAAACCCATGGCTTAAGACCAGGGTTTAGGGTTTCGGGTGCCCATGGTTTGAATCCATGTTTTTGTAAATAGTGCGATATAAATAGGCACTTGGGTAAATAAGAGAGGTTAGGATTTTTGATGTAAATAAAGAAAGGTGAAGCTAAGGCTGATTGTGCAAGGAAAGGTTAAGTCCCAGCTGTGTGCGTGGACAACCTCTGCAGCTGTGTGTGCAGAGGGTTTTTGTAAGAAGGTTAAGGAAAGATCTGCAGCTGTGTGCACAGAGGCTTGCTGCTGTGTGCGCGTCTTATAAGGACTGAAGAAATATGCAGCTGAGTGCGCGGATCAAACTATGGTTTTGTAGCAAGTTGAATAAACACAGTTTGGTGGACGTAGCCCCTACACCGGGGGTGAACCACGTTATATTTGGTGTTGCGGTTTCTTATGTTGTTTCTCTTTATATTATCTTTTATGCATTAATAACTGTATACATTTGATAAATTAGATCACTGCTAATAACAAGCTTCGTTGTGAATTCCCTGTAGTGGGTTAAGCAAGTCACGGTTTTTTATCTATCTACGAAGTTGTATATGAGTGAATGATATAGCTATGTAATCATTGATTAATAAGTTTATTAAAGGCTAAGGTATAGTAATATCCCTCTCTGCTTGCAGAAACCTGATTCTGCGGCACCCCATAGCTGTTTCGGGTGAGACTGCAACCTGCGCGCAGGTTGTTGCCGAAAGGGCCAACACTGTGGGTCTTTTGTTGGTGCGACATAAAAGGATTAAGCCCGGGTCTACCCTATTGCCCAACAAGAAGTGTATTCCTTCGCTGATGGATTTTCAGGTTACCATCAGATCAGAATTGCTCCAGAGGATTGACATAAAACAACCTTCGCTACAGAATTGGGATCTTTTCAATATATTGTTATGCCCTTTGGATTGAAGAATGCACCTACTATGTTTTCCAGAGTAGTCATATCTGCATTTAAGGAATTTATTCATAATTTCTTCAAAGTTTACTTTGATGATTGGAATATCTTTGGTTTATTGAAATATCATATAGCCAGTTTAAGACTTATGCTGGACAAGTGTAGACAGCATCAGATTTCATTGAACCTGAAGAAGTGTATCTTTTGTGCACCTTTTGGAATTCTGCTAGGTCACATTGTATGCAAGCAAGGATTGATGGTGGATCCTGCGAAGATAGCCATTATTGTGAACTTTCCACCTCCAAAGTCTGTTAATCAAATTCACACTATGCTGGGTCATACTGGATATTACAGGAAATTCATTAAATAATATGCTCAGATTACAGCCCCTATGGAAAAGAAATTAAAGAAAGATATTAAGTTTGAGTGGACACCTGAATGTCAGGAAAGCTTGGATATTTTGAAAGAAAATATGGTAATTGCCCCTATCTTAGTATTCCCTGACTGGAGTAAGGAGTTTCATGTTCATGTCGATGCATCTTCCATTACTTTAGGTGTAGTATTGGCTCAGTCAGGTGAAGGTAATATTGATCACCCTATTTCTTTTGCAAGTAGAAAATTGTCCACCGTAGAAAATAATTATACTACGACAGAACGAGAAGGTCTAGCTATGGTTTATGCCTTGTAGAAATTTCGACATTATTTGTTAGGATCTCATTTTAAGATGTTCACTGACGATTCTGCTTTGAAGTATTTGGTTAACAAGCCTGTGTTAGGTGGAAGGATATGAAGATGGCTGATTTTGTTTCAGGAGTTTGACTTTGAGATCATAGTTAAGCCAGGAAGACTTAACCTGGGACCTGACCACTTGTCGAGGCTCGAGTTAGGAGAAGACCCCACTAGTTTGGACGAAGGTCTTCCTGATGCCCAGTTGTTTTCCATCCAGATGGTTGATGAATATTTTCAGGATATTGTTTAGTACTTGTCTACAGGTTTTACACCCTCTGAGATGACAACACAGCAGAAGAAGTAGCTGGTGGTTAGAGCAGCTGACTTTACCTTTATAGCAGGACAACTATATATGATGGGACCAGATGAAATACTGCACAGATGTGTCCTGGAGCATGAAAAGCCATTGATTTTGGCTGAGGCACATTCTGGAGGAGTAGGAGGCCATTATGCAGGAAAAGCTATGGCACAGAAGATTCTGACAGATGGATTGTGGTGGCCTATGATTCATAAGGATGCAAGAGAGTATTGCCTTAGCTACGATATCTATCAAAGTACATGCTAACCATCCAGGAGGGATGAGATTCCTCTGGTTCCATAGGTAACTTTACAAGCATTTGACAAGTGGGATATTGATTTTGTTGGACCAATCAATCCCCCTGCAAAGAAATCTGGAGCAAGATACAATATTACAGCAACTGATTACCTTACTCGTTGGGCCGAAGCTCACCCATTCAAGGACTGCAATGCTGCTACAGCTGCAAAGTTCATATTTGATAATATCTTGTCAAGGTTTGGGTGCCCTAGAATTTTTATGAGTGATCAAGGGTCACATTTTCTGAATAAGACTATAGAAGCATTGACCAAATAATTTCAAGAGTATCATTAGAAGAGTACTTCCTACCATCCTCAAGCAAATGGAACTGTCGAATCCTTTAACAAGATCCTTGGACATGCTCTGACGAAGGTTTGTAATGTTAACAGAAATGATTGGGATCTTATAATTCCAGTAGTATTATGGGCTTATAGAACCACTTGCAAGAAGTTGACAGGCCATACACCTTTTAGGCTGGTATATGGACAAGAATCAGTTATGCCCATGGAGTACATTGTTCCTAGCCTCAGAATATCTTCCTTCATAGGGATGGATGATCCAGCCATGTTGAATGAAAGGCTGGTGAAGATACTGGAACTAGAAGAAGACAGATTCATTGCAGGTTTCCAGTAGCAAGTACAGAAAGCTAGAGAAAATGTATGGCATGATAGACACATTAAGAAGAAGCATTTTCAGAATGGTGATCTTGTGCTCTTGTATGACAGTAAATTGATGAAGTTCCCAGGTAAGTTCAAGAGACATTGGGAAGGACCTTACATAGTTCAGAAAGTTACCGATGGTAGCGTAGTTCAATTAGCTAAATTAAATGGAGAAATTTTTCCCTCCATGGTGAATGGGAGTAGATTAAAGAAGTACAAGGACGGGCCTGTACCCCCCTGACCCAAAGTCATAGCAAGAAGAAGAGTCTAAGTACCAAGAACAGTTGAAATTGGGTACTAGACTATAATGAAGTTGTTCTTAGAGAACTTGGGCAGATTGTGGGAAAAATTACGAAGTGTCGAAGCTTGTGTTAGGATGTGTCGAAGGTCTATATTGTGTCAGAGGTCCTTAGTGTGGCGAAGCTGAAGTTAGTGGTTATGCCAAAGAAGAAAGGTGTGTCGAAGCTTAAAATGCGACTGTTGGAAAAAATTAGATTTGGCGGTGCCAGTACGTTAACTGTATTAACTGCCTATAATGATGAGATTTTGGAAAATATAGCACCGGTTGGACAAGATCTACCGTCGCTTAGTCAGATTTGGTGTCTTTAATGCACAGTTATGGCAGATTTGGTCATTGGATTCTATAAGAAGACACCCATGCCTGCGAATTTCACATTACGTATTCTCTTGAGTTGAGTCCATGTCAGCTGATCGCGAAGTCCAACAATTGCTGAAAGAGTTTAGAAAGAGGGGTATGTAGAACCTTGTGAACAACCCACCTACATCTGCACCTCGCGAAGAGACTCCCCCAGCGCCGGAGTAACTGATGCAGACACAATCAACCAGAAAGAAATTTAAGGATGAAGTTCACTTTAAGTGGAACACCGAAAGACAAAAACCATCAAGCAGTGACAGACAGAGCTGGATGCAGTAAAAGCAGAAATTAAGACATTGCCTCCTATGTAGAAGATGCTTAAGGTGAAGCATAGCAATAAGCTCCAGTGAGAAATTGAGTCTTGCAGAAGGAAAGAAACACTGTTGGTGAACTCTATGCAACCCCTTATTAACAAGGCCTTGGAGTTGAGCACTATTGCGGACAACCAGCTCAAAGTCTTGAAGAAGTATGATGCGTTTACGCAGGAAAAGGCCAACGAAGCATCTGCAGGAACAGTGTAGGAGATAGTGGAGAAGGAGCAAGTAGCTAAAGATATCATGCATAGCCTCAACAAGCAATTTACTATCTTCACCAGCAAGATTCTTCCACAAGAAAAGCAATAGAGTGTCCCGGGACAGGACACTGGTGAGTCTTAGGGGCCTGTTGGCGCTCAGACCTTGAAGGTCCTTAATTTTGGCAACTCCGTGGTTTTGGTGCGAAGCTTGTAAGCGGAGTTGCAGTCCAAAATAGTCTTAGGGGCTTCGGTGTTGGGTCGAAGCCCCTCTTTTTGTAAATGTCCCATGGTTTTCGGGTACCCACAGTTTAATCCCACGGTATTGTAATAGTGCACTTGTATAAATAGGCACTGATGTAAAGGAGTCAAGGATGATTTTTGTTATGATATGATGTGATGCAAAGAAGCTAAGTTCTATTTTCAGGTTTAAGGTTAAGTCCCATCTGAGTGTGTGGATGACCTCTCTAGCTGAGTGCGCAGAGGGTTTTGGAAGAAAGGTTCTGCAGCTGAGTGCGTAGATCAGAACTATTGTTTTGTAAAGTTTTGAATATAAACGCAGTTCTGTGGACGTATCCCCTACACTGGGGGTGAACCACATACATCTTGTGTTGTGGTGGTTCTTTTACTTTTGTTCTTGTTATGTTTTTATGCATTTGATAAGTAGGTGAACGATAAGTAAGATATATTGCTAAGTACTAACTTCGCTGTGAATTCCCAGTTAAGGATTAAGCAAGAAACTGTCTTTTTATCTAAACTGTGAAGCTATTTAAGTGAATTTTGAAGCTCTGTATTGCATAATTATTCTTTGTTAAGGCTAAAGGTACAGTAATATCCCTCTTTCACCTGCAGAAACCTGATTTTGTGGCACCCCATAGTTGTTTTCGGGTGAGACTGCAACCTGTTCGTAGGTTGTTGCTGAAAGGGCCAACACTGTGGGTCTGTTTGTTGGTGCGAAGATAAAAGCATAAGAACCCAGGTCTGCCCTTAGCCCAACAGATGTAATGGTGCAGGAGGTGTCCTTTCTTTTGGAGCAAATAACTGAAAATTGCGGTAGTGTTTAACAGCATGGATGAAATTGCCAAAGATGATGGGCCACAAATAACTAGTGCTAAGGATATTCTAGGGAGAGGCCAAACCAGAGAGGTGGCCACCATAGGCACCACTATGACAGTCATTCAATAATTTTGTGGCTTCATCATGGGTGAGACAACGACGCGATATGGTATCGACACAATGATGGTACTGGACATCTCCAATGAGGATATAATGAGCAGCTTGGTGTCGTATGTGATGATTATCTTCGTAGCTTAAATGGGGACTGAATTTCTATGTACACAAGTACAAGAGGATTCCCCAATACCATGGGAATTCCATAGAGATGACAAATAAGAATTCGTCAGGAAGCTTGATTGTGATAGGTGGTGAAGAAGATGATGGAGGGAATTCTTTCATTAAGGTAGCTAGTGCTAAAGCTTTGGTGCTTTTTGGGGCAACTAATTCCAAATCATACTCCTGGAGAACAACAATCCACTTGGTTGCATGACCTTAAACAAGGCGGAGGCTCAAGAGATATCGCATGGGGTTGGAATGGGTCACAACTCAAGTGCGACTCAAGATGATGTAATTTCATAGTTTTTGAACTGAAAAGATGACGTCGAGGGCCATATTCTCTTCATGGGAGTAATGTAATGGGGTTCCAAAAATCTTCTAACTAACATAATAAATCACATGCTCTTGACAAGTGTTATGAAGAAAACTTCCTATGGCTTGGGGTACCACAACAAATAGAGTAACCACAGAAATCAATCCTTTCTGATATGCAAGAGAAACCAAACATTTAACACTAAAGGATCTCGATACATACCTTATTTCGGACAGTTGATGTAGATTTCGATTGAGCTTTTGCACTCTTGCTTGTACAAGTAATTTGCTCTCTCAACATTCAGCAAACAAGACAAGCATGCTATATATAATTGTGTTAGACCTAATCTAGCATATATAATGAATAACATATAAGCATTTAAAAGCATCGATGGATTCAATACTCATTTAAATACACATTATTGGATAGGAAAAGATATTTCTATTAATATAAAATAGATATTACAATAGTGACAACCTCTGTCCGAACGTCTTCCAATCGGAGAAACTGAGTCCTCCACTTGGGCCTCCACCACTTCAATCCTCCATCTCTTGATAGCAAGCTCATAAACGAACACAAGCTTGGGAAGAACACAAAGTGCTCCAAGGGACAAACGGATGTAGACTCAAGTATAAGATCCGACAACAATGGACTATAGTTTTCTTTCTCTTCAATTCCTCCCCTTTCAATGTATCCAAAGGGTTCCTTATATATTGCTTCAATGGGGTAATGGAAGGTCAAATCTGAGCGATCTCAAGGCATATAGAAGGCCAAGAGACAAGTGACTTGGATCCACATCAAGGAAAACTCCAAAACTATTTGGCATTTTGCACACATCTCGATGTACATAGGTTTGAGGGTCAAATCCACGTATATACGCGAGAACATGTTTAAAAGTCGTGTATAGAAAATAAGACATGTTTTTAGGGATGATATTGGAAACATCAAAGGTACAAAAATGGTCCATGGGGTCTAAAGAGTCTGCAGAGGGACAAGGAATGCCATAAAGGTGTGATCCACCATATGTGATAAAATCAGCTGTAACAGATGCCGCCTAATGTGTGAGGTCAGAGAGGTGATACGATGGCCAAAATAAATTATAAGTCCATCCTAGAAGTGGAGTGATGAAGAACCAGGTGGAAGAACCAATCATCCAAAAGTACAATATAATTATCAAAATATCCACATAACTGCAAGTAGATATAATAGTCCTAGATACATAAGAGTACAATGGCCATGAAATAGGCATGATGCAAAATATGACATGTGTGGTCATCACCACGTACAATATAGATAGATCAGAATCTCCATGATGAAGATATATAAAGGATCATGATCTCCATGAAGGCTAAAGATATATAATGGATCAAGTGCTCCATAATGGCTGGAAACATCTGACATATACTGGAATCAAGTCATGAGAGCTGAAATCTCATGAACACTGGCACGATCAAGGAGGTAGCATATATGAAATGCCACCATTCTGGAAGCATGGGGACTTCACTTAGTGAATCTCTCACATAGCACGTGCAATCGTGAGATATTAAAGAATACCCTTAATTTCCACATATTCTGACCCAAACTCTTTTTGTTGAAACCCCCTCCTAATACTTAAAACGTCCTACCCACCCCTTTTTATATGTCAATCCTTATAAACCACCCTACCCACCCCAACCTTAAACCCCTAATCCTTCCCAATACCTGCAATATATTGGTTCATTTTTTTATAATTTTAAAACCCACAATATGAACTAATGTTATAGGATATTGGTCAACAAGTGAATCCCCCGTGTCAGGAAGGTCTTCTACACAATCAACTGCGAGTACATGTCCTACTATGTGAATAGAGGTGTCGAGGTTGAACATAGCAGTCCATCGTCTGATTACCATTCATTGATGTATACCGTTAACAGACGCAAGATCACCCACCAATAATGAAAATGGAAATCAAGGTACTAGAGTGCAAACTAACAAGTGTGAATAAAGGTGTTGAGGTTGAACATTTGAAAGGATCCATCGATCAAGGGACATTGATGTATTCCCAAAAACCATCAATGGCGAGAGAACTTGCCACTGATGACTGCAAGTGTCAAGGCACTCAAAAATGACTCTAGATTCGTATCCTAGAATAAATGATTTGAAGTTGATGGGATGAAATTTGCTGGAAAGAGGGCATTAAGGCATCCCCCATCATCCAACATGAGGTACTTAGCAAAGCTATATAATGTGGAAGGACTCGATCATAATGTGCACGAACAAGTATCAGTACCGGGAATTTCCGACATGCAAAGTCAAGAGAACTGAGGAATGGCCGACTCGGGTTTAAAATTGCTTCGAACAAGAGCATAAAGGTGAATGGTGACTGAATGTATGCAGCATAGACTCAGTATACAAAACTGGGACATCTCTGCGACATAAGAGGCATCGAGTACAACTCCTAAAGTCAAACTATTAAGCCAACCAATGAATGTGATATACAGTGCTATGTTCGAAGATGACACAACTCGACTGCTACCAAAGATAACATCTTTTCTTGTCCGTCTTTTTGGTTTTTTTATTTTTTTGGACTTTTTCAAATATTTTGAAAATATTGAAAGGAATAAAAGTGCTTTATAGTTACAGACTAGGAGGAGACGAGTGTCAATGGGAAAACAACCTAGTTCCAAGCAACGAAACATACCTATGCTCAATGCAAGGATACATGTGTAGGATATCGACACTTAGGCAAAAGTCCCCTCCCAGTAAAAATGGGGAATCAAGCTGTAAAAGATATATAAAATGGATTCACATGGCTAGACATGAGATAAGCTCAGGATTTATGGCTGATAATCAAAGTCAGGGAAGCTGGCATAAGGCTCAATGAGCCGGGAAAAACTCATGATAATGCAATTACAACTTGACATAAGGGATTCCTGGGGACAAAGGCCAGCAAAAAGATCAAGAGGAGTATGAGGCTCTTCCGCAAAGACATGGCGATACTATACAAACGACTCCCACACCCTAAAGGGAAAAACTGTCGGCATGGGCACCAAATGCAACAAAGGAGCTAACTAGGGCACCCATGTATGGTCAAGCTCTACCATTCACATCATGTTACTTCTAAAACAACAAGAAGGTTCTGTAACAAGATAGAATGGGTTTGTACCTACGGTTATAATGAAATGGTCATAAGGTCATGAAAAATCATTAGAGGAAATTTCAACTCAAAATGGGCCTTTTAACTTTAACTAAAATTCCATGTCATCATGTGTTAGCCAATGAAATTACTTTAAATTTGAAATACCGTATTGGTCTTAAACACTTTTTTAATATAAATTTGGAGATAGGTATCATAAAAAAAACATTTTTGTTTGTTTGTATTTTCAACATATCTCCCCATTTTTTACTCAAATTTCGATTGGGAGAGCTCGTTGGATGCGGAATTAAATTTCACATCCAAAGAGATCTCTCGATCAAAATTTGAGTAAAAACAAAGGGAGATATGTCGAAAATACAAACAAAAAGTAGTTTTTTTCTCTTTTTCCTCCAAAATTAATAAATATTATTTTATTATTTTAGGTATTATTTTATTAATTTTTTTTAGGAGGCCCATTTTGAGTTGAAATTTTTTCTAATGGCACACGGATGTGAAATCTAACCTATATTCCAGTTTGGACATAATACCTAAAAGCGGCACGAATGGGTCAAAACAATGGTCAAAACAACGCTCAAAACGGACTCCTACATCATCAGATTAGTCTAAAATGGTCCAAAATGGTCAAAAAAGGTTCAAAACAATAGAAAGGGGGTAAAAAATTTCAAATTTTTTCTATAAATAGTAAAAAATTCAAAAATTACATATCATTTGAAAATTTTACCAATTTGAGATTAGAACTTCAATCACGTATTCTAGGAGCTTCGTCCAACGAAATTTGACACCATTTGTTCCAAGTAGCTCCTCATGTCCTCCTCTTCCATTTTCATGTAAATTTTTTCAATTTCCATGGTCAATTTTTTACTTTTAGGCCAGTCTAGATTAATCTTTTCGGCCCACACAGAAATCAGGGATTTTTCTCCATATAGGGCTGGCTATACGTGGAAAAACCTACCAAACCCATGTAAATACGTGGCTATTTTGCAAACAGTCACATATGTGGCCACGCACATGGTTTTTTAAGGTATCTAATGACCAAAAAATATTTTTAATGTGCAGGATGGCCCTAGAATGGAGGGAGAGGGAACATGAAGATGTAGAAGAGGCTTTTCAGGGTGATTTGATGGCTCAACAAGCTCTGCGTGTATGTGGGCTATACAAGTTTTGGTTTCTTAGCAGCCTAAGGGCCAAACCAAGACTCCTGTAGATGCTAGTAGACTACTGGGATCCATACTCAGAGTCATTCCATATCGACAGGATGTCCCTCACGATAGAGGTGGAGGACATATATTTCATTATAGGATTGTCCTGATGGGGAGAGGTGGTGAACCTACGTTCTCATGGACCCGGAGGTGGCCTCACCATTAATGAGTACATTGCAGTATACTATTTTCCAGACATAGAAAAGGTTGGGATTCAGATCCTAACAAACTCCATCCAAGTACTAGGATTGAAGACCATACTATTGGAAATCGACATGATAGCTAGGCTAGAATCACTCCACTAGGCCTCGTCGCCATTGATTTTCTATGCACTGGAGTGCATGAGACCCAAATTTTACGATTGGAGTATTGCACTGTTGAGTAACATGAAGCAGCAACTCAGTGACTGCAAGATGGGCAGTGTACAAAAATTTGGTTTCGGCAGTATACTGAGCACATTCTTCTTTGAGCGTGTTCCAGGGCTAAGTCCTAGAGCTGACGTTCCTCCTCACAGGGTTCAAGATCTAGCCCAATGACGTTGGGAAAATTCCATGTGGAGACTGGGTGAAGATACTGTGTCCAACCCCTACCCAGCTGATTTCTTTCCATGGTGGCGTCGGTAGATTATTGCCATCAATGATTACCCTTATGTGAGGATAGATTTCCGGGGAGATCCCAACATGCCACTACCACCCGGAGCAACTTATGGTGATATTGGTAAAGAATCCCAAACCCTCTTTTTAAGTTTTTTGAATTATTAACATTTTTTTTTATATATAGACTCAAAAGACATGTTTTGGTGTGACAACACATAGTGACAACTTGTCATATGTATGCAGATGTTGGACCACGATGACTTGACAGCTTCCCTCGTCATAGACGGAGGGGAAGAGGAGATGATATCATGGGTGTGGATGCGGAGTGGAAGCCCGAAACCATCCACACAAACTTTGTACGAATGACACATCGAGTACCCATGGCACAAGTCAAGGACTTTCCTGAGGCCATGCAGCGTCAGGTGGTTAGGGTACCACAAGCATGAGTTAGGTTATTTTGACGACTACCTAGAGCTGTAGTGTGCTAACATGATCAGAACCCCCCTCCTCCCTCATAGGATTAGATACCTGATAGTGATTCATTTTTGTACTACCCTGTATTATATTTTGCTGGCTTGGAAGCCCCATTTTTGTATTATGACAATTATGTATTATGATCTCACATTTTGGATGTTTTAATGAAATTTTTTTTATGATGATCGATTTTATTTATTTACATGTGTGTAAAAATGTATGTTTGGGATTTGCTTATGGTCTATGAAACAAATTCCAATCTAACACATAGTTTGCATATGAGTCAGCAACTTGATTATAAATTCTTGAAACATGTATGTATGTTATGTTGTCAAATTGCCGTTATAACAATCTCACACGTAAGAATCTCCGTAATAATGTCGGATCCCTAACACGATACAAGCCATTAAGCTGTGACACTACTAACTGCGAATCAAGATGTACCTCAAGAGAGAGAACACCATGTGAAATGGCATCTTGTAATAGCTCGATAATGGCACTATACTCAGTAGCATTGTTTAAATAAGGTTGTAAACATACGCCTCCTGAAGAAAATACTTGACCTGTAGGAGTATAAATCACCCAAGTAGTAGAGGTTGAGTGTTGAGTGTGGCGGCTAGCACCATCAGTGAACCCTATGAAAGCGGAAGACTACATTTACATCTTCCATAAGAAACAAAAGCTAATCAACAAACCCGATCACCATAAGAAAACCCAACTATGAAAAAAAACTGTACAATAATATACAATAATCATCCCTGGCTGAAGATCATGCATAGTATTTTTTAATATAGAGCCCAATTCTAGGCTCCGCCAAGGCTGTCCCTTCATAATATACCAGCTCATCGGCACCCTTCTCTAACACACGTTTGACCATGTAAGGACCATGCCACATGGGATTAAATTTCCCTGCCCCCAAGGGTTCTTTAGCTTGATCCCATAAAAGGACCAAATATCCTTCACTAAACCTTCTCAGATGGACAGAATTATCATACTGGACCTTAATGCAATGTTTATTCACCTCTATAGCCACTAAAGCATCTCAGCACTACTCATCAAGCTGCTCTAAGTGGACCAAATGTTCTTCCAGTGCGGAAGTGTCTAGTGAAAGCTCTATACCTAGTTTCAATGAAGCGATTTTGCATTCAACTGGGAATAAAAAATCCACTCCATGTACGAGCTGATATGGAGAAAAATCGATGGCAGTCTTAAGCGCAGTCCTATATGCCCACAAAGTAGGATATAACATGATATGCCAATTCGTTTTTCTTTTTGCGTTGGTTCGTTGGAGAATGGACTTAAGTGATTTGGTCACTGCTTCAACCTGTCCATTCGCCTGAGGGTAATAAGAAGAGGAGCGTTCTTGCTTATACCTTTGCTTTGAGGCCAACTCTTCCATCATTTGATTCTGAAAGTGCCTACCATGGTCAGTGACAAGCTCTTTAGGAATACCGAACTAAGTATTAATTTGGTTGAATACGAAATGCACGGCCGTCTAACCATTAGATTTAATCGTGGGCATAGCTAGGTTGCAATCCATGAAATCAAGCCCCCACTTGGTGAAGGGACTAATAGTGATAATCATATGTAACGGGGCAGGATGTGAGCGCATATTGCATGCAAACACCTGGCAAGGGTGACACTTCTTTACCGCATTAACATAATCTTTAAAGATCGAAGGCCAAAAATATCCCGCTGTCAATATTTTTTGTGCTGTAGAAAGCCCAGATGAATTGCCACCACATGCCCCTCCATGGCAATAATTTAGCACAACCTCAGCCTCCTCATGGCTTAAGCAACGACATAAAATGGAATCTACCCCACGGCGGTACAAAGTGTTATCCACTATAAGGTAGTTCTTAGATACGTGACATAATCGTCGCCGCTCATCCCGTGAAAGGTGAGTAGGGACCTTCAATGTTTGTAAATATATGATAATATCCCCATACCATGGATCTAAAGTTGAGATAAGGAATATATGCTCATCGACAAACATATCCTCATAAACTTCCTCCTCCTCTTCACTTGCGAAATCAGAAATGAGCTCCGCAAAAATTAACAATTTCTTCAATTTTGCCGAAACAAATTGGAGATCAAATTCTTGAAAAATAAGAATCCATTTATTATACTTTCCCCCAATCATCCTTCTAGTGAGGACAAACTGAAATGGATTGACATGAGCTACTACGAAGGTCTATGGAAGGAGAATGTAGTGTCTCAATCTCTGAACCACATGAACGGTAGTTAAGGCAATTTTCTCCACATGGAAATAATGCATTTCTGCATATATAAGGTTCCAACTCAAATAATATATGACATGCTCATGGAGCTCCTAATCCTCCTAAACCAAAACCATACAAATCGTCTCCATGGATGCGACCACATAAATAAAAAAGTCACGGATATAGTCAAGTGGACTAAGCATGGGGGTTGATGCTAAGGCTCACTTAAGAGCATCAAAGGACTCTTGGGCTTTCTCATCCCAACAAAAGGTAGTGTCCTTCTTCAAAAGACGCATAAAGCCCTTATTCAAATTGGCAAAGTTAACCACAAATCTCCATAAGAAGTTTTCCATGCCTTGCAAACATTGAAGATGTCTAATATTTCTCTGGGGAGACAATTGAAGTATTTCCTCAACCGTTAATTTATTGACTCTTATACCCTCTTTAGAAACAATGAATCCTAGCAAGGGACCTGAATTCACGCAAAAGATGCACTTATGAGGATTTAACCTAACCTGGTAGTGGTGGCATCTTTCAAACACTAATCTCAAATGGTAGGAATGATTCACTCTCAGCCAAGAATGAGCAGCAAGGTCATCCAAAAAGACTTCAATAATTGATATGAGATCATGAAAAATCAAGGTCATAGCCTACTGAAATGTGGATCCATCATTTTTAATACCAAAAGGCATCTTTTGATATGCAAACGTACCCCAAGGAAAAATAAATGCAGTTTTGTGTTGATCCTCGGGTTTAATTTGAGTCTGATTATATCCAAAAAAGCCATCCATGAAGGAAAATACCTCACTTCCCACACACTCATCCAAAATTTGATCAATAAATGGTGTGGGAAAATGATCCTGAGGAGATGCACGATTTAAATTACCGAAATTAGTACATATACGGATCACACTTTGTTTCTTATCAATGGGAACAGGGTTTGAAACCCACTCTATCAAGGGAATGGGATAGATAAAGCCAGCTTTCAAGAAATTTTGTATCTTATCCTTAATCGTGGGTGCTTTTCTAGGATTCACCACACATAAACATTTTCAAATAGGCTTTGCATTTGGATAGGTCTTAATTTCATGTTTGACAATACGAGGGCTGATACCTGGCATTTCCTCGTATGACCAAGCAAAGATATCATGAAACTCTTTGAACAGCTCGGTATACTCCAGAATCTCAGCAGGGGAACATTCTGCCCCAATATAGACATTCTCAATATTTCCAGGATCAAGAGAGATATTGATAGGAATCGTAGGTGATATATTCGTCATGTTCCCCTCAACCGTCTGACCAAGAGAGATTAATGGAACCATGGAACTACCAATCTTCTTGCTAAGAATATCCCTAAATTCCTCATGCTCCAAACAGTCAAGATCAGGAAGAAAATAAGATCTATGATGTAACTCTTCCCAAGGTGGCTCAACTCCAGACATGGCCTCAGTAATAGCTTCATCTAACAAAAAAAAACTATCAAAGCAGTCATGTGCATGAGGGGACTCAAATGCCCATGTAGGAAGCACATACAGGTCCTCCTCTTCCATCCATGAAGAGGAAGGACTAGTCTCTGCAACACAATCAATATTTGCTTGATATGCAATCATTGTTGCAGGCAACGGCATGTCCGTTTTGATAAGTTCGTTTGAAAGACTCAGTCTAGGAAGAATCCAAGGATCTTCCATATGGGAAGTGCAAAAAGATATTGAATTCAATGAAGATGAATCCCCATCGAAACTAGATCCAATCATAAGGAAAGTTGCAGGACAACTAAATGTCCCCATAAGGGATCGATACATACCTACACCCACACTCACAGTTGCCGGCTGAGAGTGGCCGATAATCAGGATCGAAGCTCTCAATGATGCACTAAAACTAGGACTTTTGAATGATGTTTGATCAATCGTAACAATCTTCCTATTAAATGAAAGCATACAACTCAAAATAGAGAAGAGGCTACATCTTGCATAATATACATCCAATTCTAACCCAGTAAAATATTGTAATCAAGGGGCGCATCAACCACCTCGACCTCGATCGCAATGGTCTTCCCTCCCAAACAGACCTTAAGAGAAGGAAGAATTCCATGCAACTAAAACGATCTACCATCAAAGGCAGTCAACATGGTAGTGGATTTAGACAACTTGGGAGAACCCAAACCCTTCCAACATGACAAAGAAATCATGGAAGCAGCAGCGCCTTCGTCAATCATAGTGCATTTGACGATCATGTTAAGAAATTCCACATGAATCAAGAGAGACACCTAGTAAGGAAAGCGAGGCTATAGTCCCATGGTTTCAAATTTGATGACGAAAGAAGAGTTATCATCATTCACTCCGAGAGAAAAAATAAAATCTTTCCTTTGCGACGGACAACTCTGAAGAACTTTAAGCACAGACATCGCACAAGGAGTTTGGCCCAAATCCTTGACAACAAAATACTTCTAGGCGGCTTGGGAATTAGGATTGTTCCCTGAACACTTTAAGGATCCCTTAGGAATGTGAGGTGCACTCTCAGGTTTATCTATAGAATTTTCAATACGCAAAGGACTCTCGGTAGGAGGAAGTTGTTTCCCAAGGTCTAGTTGTGACGAACCATAGTATTTCACACGAGTCACAACCTTAGTAGCATGCACCATGTTGATGCACCCATGACCAGTACTAGTTTCCAGCGGATTTTGATCTCCTCCCGATGTAGAATGAGGATCATGGGTCCTCAAGTTCATATTTTGATTATGGGGTAAAGGATTGGTCAGCATAGTTGGGCCCTATGCTATGAACCTCGAGGCGTCTTCCATACGAGGGAACAAGTGAGTGAGGTGGTCATCCTTACATAATTTGCAAGGAAACTTAACCTTACGTTTAGACTAATTGTCCCCCCCCAGCATTATGGTTGTTGTTGTCATTAAAATTGGCATTTTCATTCTTGTTCCCACCCTTACGATTGTTTTTACCATTTTTCTTATTCCTTCCGGGCTGCTAGTTTCCCTTTTGGTCCGATGATTGCACAAAAAGTACACTCACTGTTTGGGTGGGTTGAGACAAAGCCATAGCTTGTCCTAACATGGATTGGTTAATAGACAATTGAATCACTTGTTTCATAACTGAGTCTACAGCTTTGACACTTGTACATCCCACAATGCCATCGACATGTGGTCCAGGTTTGATCTTGGGATCGAAACTAGAATGCAGAGCGTTAGGTATGGTCTCATATAATAGCCCGGATTGAGCATAAATAAAATCTAGTTCCTGTGCCCTAAAAATTGCATGTTCCTCATTCTAGAATCCGGATGTAGAAACATCCTTTGCGATATAAGGTATCAACGATTTAAGGAACCACTCAAGGAGGAAATTCCATGGTATGAAAGCTTTAATCAACCTCTTTCATCTATGCCACTCTTGGATATGGTCCGAGATATGTGTGTCTTTGTCCTGCCGAAATTTTGACAAGAGTTCTGTACCGACATCGTAATGCACTGGTAGCTAGAAGTGGTTGAAGAAATTCATAGCAAGGTCATCGAACAAAACGAATGCCCCCTTTGGTAACTCTATGTACGATTTCGTTGCAGGCCCTGTGAGGGTGTGTTGAAATAGCCTCAAATGGATTGAGTCATCGTGTAAAGAGTTGGAAGAGAACCAAAGGTGAATGGTAGTGACATGTTCACTGGGATCTTCTCCCGGTTTTCCCTCGAATTTGGGAATGTCTGAGGGAAGCTTGGTAGGGATAGCCAACCAAGCCAGGTCATAAGATACTGGATCATTCATTAGTCTTGATAAGTTAGGTAAATTTAACATTGCGAGGAAAGGGAGCCTAGGTTGAGTCAATTTATGCCACGCTCCTTGATAGTTTTCATTCATATAAGGTTGACTACTGTAAATACCATGGCCTTGGCCATAATATCCTCCTCCCATTTGACCTGGGTAGGGCTGCATGGAAGCATTATAATGTGGTGAACCTTGACTAGGAAGTGCTACTAAGCCATAATTAGAGGAGTAACCAGGTTGTTCATACCCGTACCCATAAGGTTGATAGCTCTGTCCACACTGCGGTCCATAAGATGGTGCATGAGAAGTTCCATAAGATGTCCCATGGGATATCCCATGAGAAGCTCCATAAGTAGGGATATGGGGAATGCCATGCGATGGACCGTAAGACGATCCAGAAATAGGAATATGACCTCCTGAGACAACAAGAGATGCTTGAATCTAAGAAACCATTGTACAAATAGTAACAGTACGAACATGACTAGTAGCAACATTTCAACCCAAAGGACCACATGAATGAGGGGGAGGAAGGGTTGTCAAAAATGCATTCGAAGGAGTAGGAATAGAGGACAAAGGGACATGTGAAGGGATATAAGTGGTATTCCCTATGGTATCTCATGTTGGTTATGTTATCCGCATATGATTACTAACATTAGGCCTAGGATGAACATGTGAGGTAGCTTCCACCGCTAGGATGGAAGGTGCAATGTGACTAGTGCTCCCAAATCTCTTCGCACAGAAAGGAATGGGAATTCCCCCAAGCATAGTGTTAGGTTCAATTTCTGACTCGGCATGATTTTCCAGATCACGTGTAGGGATATCAGGCATGCCATAACTAACATGGCTAGTGCTTATGGGTTCATGGTGAGTCTCGTCTCCTGGAAACCAATACCGATGACCTGTGAATGAGGGATCTATCTGGAATGTGAAGGTATATCAGGTGAAGGATCATATACAGGAGTAGGATCTTCCTCCCCAACCTATTGAGGTGGAGAGGACATCTTAGGAATCTCATCCTCATGATCTCCCATCATGTGTGAATCAATGTGATAAGTAGTCCGCCCGGACAGTCTATTTCTCTCTCCCGAAGGAAGAGGATATGTG
Organism: Pseudotsuga menziesii; assembly: GCA_001517045.1. Taxonomy (NCBI): domain Eukaryota; kingdom Viridiplantae; phylum Streptophyta; class Pinopsida; order Pinales; family Pinaceae; genus Pseudotsuga; species Pseudotsuga menziesii. The sequence goes on along the minus strand of LPNX010152071.1, from coordinate 398,467 downwards.
GAAGGTGGAAGTTCTGCTAAATGGTGAGAATGGAAAAGTGCCGCACCCGACTCCACAATGACTCAAAAAATGAAAAACACTCTATCTAATTATGCAAACCCTAAGCAAACTAGCGTGCATAGAGAATACACCTATATAATGTAAAGCCAAATCATAAGCAAGAAAGGGTAGGATATGTGAGCTCTCGAATGAAGCAGGTATGTCTCACCTAGGAGAGGCTTGAGACTCCCATACACAACAAGCAAAGGTTTGTAACCAATTATTGTGGCCCTCAGCTTCAACGCATATAGCAATTGTGCTGTCCGACCCCAACCTGGATGGGACACCTATAGAATAACCTCTGCGAAGTACCCTCTTGATAACCTAGGTAAGATAACTAACATCACCTCAATATAATCAATGCTTAGGTTGACCGTCGCAGGTGGGATTGACCGTATGGGGAAGGTAGAAAAGCTCAAAACTCTTGAAAGAGCCCCCAGATACAAATACAATCCTAAAAATATCTCTGTTGCTACTCAGTTATGACTAGGGGTCATCCCAATCAATAACCACTCACACTGCCTTGTGCTTAACTCCCTTGTAAGAGGAGGATCATGAGAAACACTAATTATACCTAGGAATTTCACACTCTCACCTGGACAGACATATACATGTTGTTGTTTAGTGGTCTTGGAGAATTTACTCACAATGAACTATTCCAAGACCCTAAAACCTAATCTTGTTAGTGCACCCTATAAAAGAAAACAATGTAATCCATTTTATTATGTGTTGATTTTAATTGGCTTATTACTCAAAAGGGTAAATGATCATGAAACTAATGGTGTTATGACACAACAAGAAGTAAAATGCACACCTAACAATCAATGCAAATGCATTGTGTCAAATGAAAAATGGGGTATGCTACTACGTGAAATGAAAAATTCTCCTTCAAATGAAAAATGCAATCATTCCTATATGAAAATTTGACTAATACTTTTCCAAGCAAACCTAGTGCAAGTACCATGTTAAATGCAAAATGCAAAAATGCATCATGATGCAAAAAGAAAATATTTTTGTATTTTTTGAATTAAAATGAGATAATGAAGCAAAAGAATGACTCTACTACCCTAGACTTTGTAAACACTATCAGACAACACCCAAGCAAAGCACCAAGGTAAAAGAGACCTAATGCACTAATCCCAAAACAAAAAATAGAAAATACAATGACAAGAACATTTAAAAAAATTGTAACTAAAAGATGTCTCTAGTCATAACAAGAGGTGTATATAGACTCTATAAGCATCCAAGGAGACTCAGCAATCTTCAAAACTCACCCAACAACACTTAATCTTCCCGTAAAAATCAAAACTCAGGGCATACGCGATGGTGTGTAGAAAACCCGTGTATATACGTGGATATTCTAGTAAAAACTATGTGTACACGTAACTGTGAAGCAAAAAATCATGCATAGGAAGTAAAAGAGACAAAAAGAAGGTAAATCAGACAAGCTGAGACAAAATTTACTCCTATCAGACACTACCAAACAAGCATGCCCCCATACCTGAATCAGAAACAGAGAAATTAGAGCAATTCAAGAACATTGAATGCCAATAAAAACCCCAAAAATAAATGACTAGGAACTCCCCAGTATGGTTGCCAATTCTGTTACAGAGAAAACTTCCTATGGCTTGGGGTACCACAACAGAAAAAGTAACTGTAGAAATCAATCCTTTCCAATATGCAAGAGAAACCAAACATCTAACACTAAAGGATCTCGATACATAGCTTATTCCAAACGGTTGATGTAGATCCCCATTGAAATTTTCCACTCTTGCTTGGATAAGTAATTTGCTCTCTCAACATTCAACAAACAAGACAGACATGCTATATATAATTGTGTTAGACCTACTCTAGCATATATAATCAATAACATATTAGCATTTAAAAGCACCCATGGATTCAATACTCATTTAAATACACATTATTGGATAGGAAAAGATATTTCTATTAATATAAAATAGAGATTACAATAGTGACAACCTCTGTCGGTACTTCTGCGAATTGGAGAAACTGAGTCATCAACTTGGGCCTTCACCATTTCAATCCTCCTTTTGTCATAAGATCTGTTCCAACAAAATTTCAGTTTCTGGCAGCATCTAGATGTCAAAGTGACCACTCAGGTTTCAATTTGAATATAGAGATCATATATAAAATCAATCACGATGGCACTCATGTAGAAGAAAGGTGTGCATATAAAGAAATAATGAATGTATCTCCAAATAATTTTCCCAAGCCATAGAGTTTCCAGATGTCATGCTAAGCATCAAGGAGTGAATACTATGTTAAAAATCTATGGGCAATGTTTATGGGTAAAGAGAAATATTTTATATTCTCTCCGTTAAAGAACACCATATGGGATTTACATATGAATTTCTCAGCGATGTGTAGACCCTAAAATTTTCAGCGGCAAAGCGACGAGATTTTTTTTTTGAGAGGCTCGGGCAGATTTTATATGATTTTCTAAGGAAAAACAATTATCATCCATTTCCCATTGATATTGTTCGGGAGCTTGGCAAAAATCTTTTGGAGTCTGTGGCATATATGCATCACCTGCATCTCATTCACACAGATTTGAAGCCTAAAAATATACGTTTTTCCTCTTCAGAGTACAAGAATATTCCATATTACAAGAATGGCTTGAAGAAGCTTTCATAAGATGGAATGTGTTACATGAGATTGCCAAAGTCAACTGCAATAAAGCTGATTGATTTTGGAAGTGCCACATTTGAGGACCAGAATCATAGTTCCATAATTTATACAAGGAATTGTCGAGCACCTTAATAAAATTTAGGTCTTGGATGGAGCTACCCAGCAGATGTCTGGAGTATTCGATGCATACTCATAGAGCTTTGCGTGGGGGAAACTTTGTTTCAAACACATGAAAACATGGAGCATCTTGCCATGAAGGAAAGAGTATTGGTAAGATGAGCTACTTTAGCGTTATTCTTTTTTCCATGAACAGTTTTGATGGACCTCTTCCTGAAGGGATGCCTAATCCTCCATTTGTTAGTGTCAACGTTTCTCTCAATAATTTCAGTGGGTCTCTACCTATATCACTAGGTGGTATAAAATGTCTCCGGAGACTTGATCTTTCCCACAACAAGTTCACAGGGCCAATACCAACATCATTTACCAATCTGAGTGAGCTCACAAAGTTCAACATCTCGTACAATCCATTATGGACATGAGTTGCTCCATGTGGAGGGAAATTTAGCACATTTAAAGAATATTCTTACATTGGATTTGATCCACTCTATTTTTAGCACCTTCCAAACATGAGAACTAACTCAACCAATTCACGGCCATACTGATTAATGAAGGGTCGTCCAAATCTTGTAATGACAAGCGCATCAATCCATATTAATTTACAAAAGCCATGGACTATTATGTTGGTTGTTTCCATTATAGCTACTACCGTTATTCTGATTTGTGGATTTCTCACCCTTTCCATGAGGAAAAAAGTCTCTAGAAGTAACCCGGTGGCAATTGGAGTTATGAAGATCCAGTTTTGATGATATTCTATATGACATGAAATGCTCTACATCTTTAATACAGGTTCTGCTTTGATATGATTATGATTATGAGTTGGCTTTGTATCTTATGAATTGTATTTCTTGTGATTTATCCTGTATATGGTCAATTGAATCCTATTACCTGATTCTTATGGTGAAATACAATTATTTCTTAAACCTTTAAAGACAGAGTCAGTATCATTTCATAAACTCATGCTCGTAGTTACTTTGATATTGAATTTTGTATTCTGTTTTATGTTGTACAAATCTTTAAATGATTATGTGATTTTCCTATATCTTTAATTACATACTAGCCTAGTTTTTATCTTGATTTCATTGAATTATATTTTCAAAAAAAAATTCTTTAAGCTTGAACCCCTGTAGTCTAGGTTTAACTTTAGGGATAACATCTTCTGGCACCATTGTCGGGGATGAATGAGCGAAGATATCTTCCCCAGGAAGAATGACATCGAATATATCCGGTCTTTGATGGTGAAGGAGGGCTAGTGACACAGTGGCTACAAATTATTCACCTGGCGACTCCAGCTTATGCAGATCTAGATTTCAAAGCTTAGATGATGATTTCATTGGACTAATGAGGACTTCTGATCTAACTTCTATAGTTTCAAGGTATGCATGTCTGGATTTTGTATATCTTCCCAGTTTTCTGAATTTTCTTCCTTCGAATGAATATTTGTTGAGAAATGGTCCTAAATTCAATGGAGAAGATATGAGTTTAGCTGTGAAACACATATCTAATTTCCATGAATTTACAGAGTTACTCAGAGTTAAACATGAATATGTCTTCAATAGATTCTTCTATGATTCATTACAAGGGAATTGTAAAAGTTGGGTTGAAGATTTGTCTATTGGGTCAATTATATCATTCACATATTTCTGGATTATATTTCTAAATACATGGATGGAGAAGACAGAGTTTAGGGAAGATTCTCTTTCCATTAAAAATTTCAAGGAATGGAGTGATATGAGCATTGATGAGGAAATAGATGAACATTTTTCTTCCATTTTGTCTTCTTATTTAAAGTCAAGCTCATGTAACTCAGAATCTAAACTCATCTTTTTAAAAGAAATTGATGCACATATTGAGGAAGAGATTGAAGCTTTAGAGGTCAAAATACATAGTTTGTCATTTCAAATCCCTTTTGAGCTGTCTTTTGATATCAAGATTGAGAATAAAGACAAGTTTAATGATCCAAAATTGAGAAAATGGTATGACCCGGTAGCTGACTATATCAAGGAATTTATTGATTCAAGGTTTTAGTATACATTTTATGATAAGTCTGAAAATCAAAATTACAGACAAATGTTGATTGTTGTTCCTCTCTTCATTTTTCTAATACATAGATCAAGATTTTCATCAAGTATTCAAATACTTGTATGGCTTCACTGGAAGCATGATTTTACTTGACCAACGTTGTAGTTTTGATTAGTGTAGATAGTGTGGATAAATAATCTTGATCCTTCAAGCATTTTCTTGAGTTTGTACAGTGTGATCAGATTGTTGTGAGAGGATTATTTCAATTTGCAGAGTAGTTTAAAGATGCAGAGTAATGTGTTTTCAAGCTTTTTTAAGTAGTAGAGATTTGTGATGAAGACTCTAGCCCAATGAGATTGAAAGGAACTTGGTCTACTTGTTCTTGGAAGCTCACAGGGAGCATTCCATCCCTAGATGAAGCCAGATGTTGTCATCAGATATGCTCCAACAAAATTTCAGTTTCTAGAAGCATCTAGATGTCAAAGTGACCACTCAGGTTTCAATTTGAATACCAAGATCAGATAGAAAAGCAATCACGATGACAGTCATGTAGAAGAAAGGTGTGCATATAAAGAAATACTAAATGTATCTCCAAAGAATTTTCCCAAGCCATCGAGTTTCTAGATTTCATGCTAAGCATCAAGGAGTGAATACTATGTTAAAAATCTACGGGAAATGTTTATGGGTAAAGAGAAATATTTGATATTCTCTCTGATAAAGAACAGTGTATGGGATTTACATATGAATTGCTCAGCGATGTGTAGACCCTAAATTTTTCAACATCAAAGCAATGGGATTTTGTTTTTGAGAGGCTTGGGCAGAGCTTATATGATTTTCTAAGGAAAAACAATTATCATCCATTTCCCATTGATATTGTTCAAGAGCTTGGAAAACAGATTTTGGAGTCTGTGGAATATATGCATCACTTTCATCTCATTCACATAGATTTGAAGCCTAAAAATATATGTTTTACCTCTTCAGAGTACAAGAATATTCCATTACAAGAATGGCTTGAAGAAGCTTTCACAAGATGGAATGTGTTACATGAGATTGACAAAGTCAACTGCAATAAAGCTTATTGATTTTGGAAGTGCCACATTTGAGGACCAGAATCATAGTTCCATAATTTATACAAGGCATTATCGAGCACCTTAAGTAAATTTAGGTCTTGGATGGAGCTACCCAGCAGCTGTCTGGAGTATTGTATGCATACTCATAGAGCTTTGCGTGGGGGGGACTTTGTTTCAAACACATGAAAACATGGAGCATCTTGCCATGATGGAAAGAGTATTGGTAAGATGAGATACTTTATCCTTATTCTTTTTTCCATGAACAGTTTTGATGGACCTCTTCCTGAAGGGATCGCTAATCCTCCATTTGTTAGTGTCAACGTTTCTCTCAATAATTTCAGTGCGTCTCTACCTATATCACTAGGTGGTATAAAATGTCTCAAGAACCTTGATCTTTCCCACAACAAGTTCACAGGGCCAATACCAACATCATTTACCAATCTGAGTGACCTCACAAAGTTCAACATCTTGTACAATCCATTATGGATAGGAGTTGCTCCATGTGGTGGGTAATTTAGCACATTTGAAAAAGATTCTTACATTGGATTTGATCTACTCTGTTTTTAGCACCTTCGAAACATGAGAACTAACTCAACCAATTCATGACAATGTGGATTAATGAAGGGTCGTCTAGATCTCGTAATGACAAACCCATCAGTCCATATTAATTCACAAAAGCCGAATACTATTATGTTGGATGTTTCCATTATAGCTACTGCCGTTATTCTGATTTGTGGATTTCTCACCCTTTCCATGAGGAAAAAGGTCTCTAGAAGTAACCCAGTGGCAATTGGAGTTATGAAGATCTAGTTTTGATGATATTCTGTATGACATGAAATGCTCTACATATTTAATACAGGTTCTGCTTTGATATGATTATGATTATGAGTTGGCTTTGTATCTTATGAATTGTATTTCTTGTGATTTATTCTGTATATGGTCAATTGAATCCCATTACATGTTTCTTATGGTGAAATACAATTATTTCTTAAAACTTTAAAGATAGAGTTAGTCTCATTTCATAAACTCATGCTCGTATTTACTTTGATATTGAATTTTGTATTCTGTTTTATGTTGTACAAATCTTTAAACGATTATGTGATTTTCCTATATCTTTAATTACATACAAGCCCATTTTTTATCTTGATTTCATTGAATTATATTTTTGAAAAAGATTTCTTTAAGCTTGAACCCCTGTAGTGTAGGTTAAACTTTAGGAATAACACCTCCATATCTCGATAGCAAGCTCACAAGAAAGGCAAGCTTGGGAAGAACATAAAGTGCTCCAAGGTACAAAGGGATGCAGACTCAAGTATAAGCTCTGGCAACAATGGACTATAGTTTTCTTGCTTTTCAATTCCTCCCCTTTCAATGTATCCAAAGGGTTACTTATATAGTGCTTTAATGGGGTAATGAAAGGTTAAATCGGAGTGATCTCAAGGCATATAGAAGGCCAAGAGACAAGTGACTCGGATCCACATCAAGGAAAACTCCAAAACTATTTGGCCTTTTTCACACATCCCGATGTACATAGGTTTGATAGTCAAATCCATGTATATACGCGAGAACAGGTTTAAAAGTCGCGTATAGAAAATAAGACATGTTTTTAGGGATGATATTGGAAACATCAAAGGTACAAAAATGGTGCATGGGGTTTAAATAGTCTACAGAGGAACAGGGAAGGCCATAAAGGTGTGATCCACCATGTGTGGCAAAATCAGCTGTAACAACAAACATCATATTATTGGACCAAGACTCCATTGATGCAATTTTTATATGCTGACACATAGAGGATGAAATCCTTAATAAAGTTGGGAGGATATAACAATGTAGTGGAAGCCAGAGCTTGTTTTAGTGTGTCAAAAGTGTCTTGCACATGCTCAACCCAGACAAAACGAATGTTGGTACAAACCAGATGTAAGAACCCATGGAATTTTATTGCATAGTTCAGAATAAAATGTATGTGGGGGAGGGGGGGGGGGGATTCAGAATGGCTTGACCCTTCAACATATCCACCAGAATCCCCTTGTGGGATACGATGAACCCAACCAAATGCACGATAAGGAAAAAAAACACACACTTCAGATGGTTCAAGCGAATGGTATATTTGTGACATTGCAATAAGAATTGGCATAATTCCTATAAATGACGGGAACGCTAGTTGCGAGGTTGTTTAGGTAGACCAAGATAATGTGGATGAGGTCATGGAAGAAGAACGTCATGGACTGCTGAAAAGTGGCTCCATCATTTTTAAGGACAAATGGAATAACACAATATGAAAACATGCCCAATGGGGTTGTGAAAGCAGTTTTGTAGTGATTGTCTTTCCGGATTTGAATTTGGTTATAACCAGGAAAAACATCAATCATTAGAGAAAATTTCAACTCAAAATGGGCCTTTTAACTTTGATTCAAATTCCATGTCATCATGTGTTAGCCAATTAAATTGCTTTAAATTTGAAATACCGTATAGGTCTTAAACATTGTTTTAATATAAATTTGGGGATAGGTATCATAAAAAAAACTACTTTTTTGTTTGTATTTTTGACATATCTCCGCATCTTTTTACTCAAATTTTGATCAAGAGATCTTGTTGGATGCGAAACTAAATTCCGCATCCAATGAGCTCTCCTGATCGAAATTTGAGTAAAAACATGAGG
>LPNX010152071.1:346977-377159 GCA_001517045.1 Pseudotsuga menziesii | reverse complement strand
TAGATAAATCATATATAAAATGCAGAAACATAAACATTTATCAAACCAAGATACATGAGACACATATGGAAGAAGGATTCTCTTTATTATCAACAATGAAGAAGTTCAGATTACAACCCAACGCCTGAGAAAAGGACTCCTCTGCAATCAAAGGATTTTGAGTTCCATTGCTCCAAAGACTTCTGTATAAAATCCACCAGCATAACTTTGCTCTCCAAGTGTCTGTCCAACACCCTCCCTAAGGCCTGTATTTATATGGATGAAAATAAGGCAGTTTCGAAGGTTGAGGAGGTTGAGACAGTTAAGAAGATTAAGGTAAATGGCTTAACTAATCTCAAGTAATCACGTGTTTTATTTTCAAATGTCAAATATAGGCATCCGCGGGTATCAAGAAGGACAACTCATGTATGATCCGTGACTTTCTATAAGAGCAACCCACGGATACATCCATCTGTGACTTGAAAACACCAACACTCACGGATGATCCGCGAGTTGCATATCGATAGGGTCATGGATATGTATTGACATATCTAAAAAGGAAAAGTAAACCACTGGATGGATAATGAATGTCATTTACAAGAAGCTCATCTATAGTGTTTTGGGAAAACCTCAATCCATAGATGTCCTTTTGTGTGCCAACATGAGGGATGTCGGCACTCGGACGGAGAGGTGACATTCAGGTGGATAACAAGTTGAGAAACACTATGGGTGTTACCAGAATGGGGTGGCATAATGGGAGATTTCGTATGACACTTAGGATGCTGGGTAATAGAGTCAATGACTCCATCAATAGCATGGGATTCCCTTAGCATATCTTTACGTGAGGTGTTGGTATGAGGAGCATTAGGTATAATGGTATACAAGTAACCATATTGGGTGTATATCAAATTGAAATGTTGAGCCTTAAGGATGGCTTCTTCTTCAGTTTGTAGGTGCTTAGATGTGACATCCTTGGATATGGGGGGGATTAAGGTTTTGAGGAACTAATATAGGAAGATACTATATTCTAACTAGATCTTACACAAGTAGCGATGATGCCATTCATGGATATGATTCGTGATATGGGCAGCTGTGTTATAGAGATAGGATATTAAGATCTCAACTCCCTCATCATAACGAATGGGTAACTGGAAGTACTGAAGGAACATCGAAGCTAATGAGGAGAAGTCATGTTAGGTAGCATGAGGAAATTCTATGTACCACTTGGTCGTAGCACGAGTGAGTGTGCATTGGAACAACCTTAACCAGATGGAATCATCCACTATATTGTTAAATGAACACCATAGGTGAAATGACATAATATGATTTTGTGGATCCTCTCCCGCCTTACCCTCAAAATTAGGGATGTCTGAGGGAATATTGGTTGGCATAGGAGGCCATTGTGGCTAATGACGAATGGAGTCATTGGTCATCTGTTCCAAATCAAGCAGGTTCAGACTAGCAATAAAAGGGATACTAGAATTGAGAGAGGCTCGGGAAGATCCAGCAATGTTGGTAGTGCCAACAATAATGTATTTCTTATGCATGACTAGGGGTGGATAATGTTGAATTTCAACAACAGGAAAATTCACTGGTATGGTAGGAATTTTCAAAATCAACGTGGAATTGCCACTTTCCCTAGGTGTCACGTCCCCACCATTCTACCAGAGAGAGGATGCGACTATGTTGTTATCAATATGGGTAGTCTAAGCCCCATAACGTAATATAAAATGCATTGAACTTAAAAACATACATATATTTGTAAAACATGCTATATACAATGGAAGCAATTACATTTCATTCAAGCATTCAACACATTAAAACATGTTTATCATATTTCATCAAGTAAATGAAAATGCATAGATTAACACAAGAGATACTTATCTTGAAAGAAGCTTGTCTCGAAACCATATATGCAATGTTACACCCAACCATAGGCCAAAGTTCTCACCAATCTCTTAGCAACAATGCCACCCTCGAGCTGGGCATGATTCCCACAATGAAGAAGGGAACACTAGCAGTCTCACTCATAGCCAAAGGTATAAAACAATTCATCCATGCCAAACCGTGTTGGGTTTACTAGGCTTCTAGGGAGGTGGAAGGCTGAATTGCTAAGCTAGTGAGCTCAACCACAGAGCTATGGACACTTGCACTAGATCTGTCTTGAATTCTAAACATCTACTCACCCAACGCAAGGAAGAATCATCTTCGCTGCTACACAATCCCTCAGGCTATTCCTTCCATTCCATTGCTATTCAAGGTGTTAAAAGAAGAAAACCAGCCCCTCTAGATCTGTATGTGAGGTTCCTTCCTACACTAGGTTTATCAAGATAGTTCAGACCCAATTCCACTCCAAACCAATTCAGACCAAAACAAAATATGCACCCACAGCAAAATACAAGTTCTAGGATTGATGAAAAAATGTTTTTGGCAACAAAACGAAGTAGTAAAATGGGGAAATCGACCCATGGGTGAGAAATTTGAACTCAACCACTATTTTGGGCATTTTATGAGCCAAAATGATTGCTATGAATCCCAAAATTGTGAATCCTTGATGGCCATTCACTCAGGAAAACAAAAACGAATTTCCTGGGCATGGAAAATGAGGAAGTCGATAAGAAAACATGAGGAAGACATCCCAACCATATGGAATTACAAAAAAAACCTCCCATTCATGGGGAAAATGAAATAAACAATGAAAAATGTGAACAAATACATAGAGGAAGCTCTAGATGCATGAGAGAGCTCATGTAAATAAGAGAATGGATGAGGAAAAATGAAAACATGAATGCATGTTGGAATGGGTAGATGTTTTTGGGTTTTTACTTTCCCAAGGAGTTGAAACACATTTTTCAAAAAAATGGGTGCTCTGCCCAATTCGAATATTTTACCATATTCTTTCAATTCCCATGCAATAACTACCTCAACCAATTTCTGGTAGAAATAAATGATTGGGGAAAAAGACAAGAAATGTGTAGTTGATAGTTTTGGTGGGTTCTCCCTTTGACATTTGGATTTTCCCCATTGGCTCAAAGGTTTGAATAGCCCCCCCCTTATCCTTAGGAAATCATGCCCCCATCTCTTTAATTTTACATTGACATAGCTAGTTGTGGGTATTTTAATTAAATTGTATATTTACATGATGTCTAAAATTATAACATGCTTGGCTAGCATGAAACACCATCTGCAACAAAATCACCGAAACATAAAATGATAAATCGATGATGGGTATTTTTCGTTTATCTCCACGCCACTATTAAATACAATATTTACATCATATACATTTTAAATGCAAACAGGGTCAAAAAAAGGGTGTTACACCGGGTATAAATGGTGGAATGGTAGTGACCACGGTGGATCGAATGGGACAACCAATAGTGGGTAGTGAACCAGGAGTAGTGTGTGCAATGACAAAGGCACCACTAGGACCAAGGCTTGTAGGCCTAGTTGAATGGATACCTGTGATGATAGGTGGAATGGATGTGATCCCACTACTAATAATCCCCCCCATGCCCTTGAAAGGGATCAGGATGTACACCAACCATGGGGATAGATGGAACAATGAATAAGGTAGGTTAAGACTGAGGTGAGTTACATCAAAGATGAATTTGACACTGACGGTTCAAAGAACCGAATTGGGGGGTGTTCCCTCTAATCCTATGAGAGTAGCATGGTGGATCTATGATGGCATGATGAAGTGTTGTGTAATGAATGAAAACTCAAGATTATTAGTCATAGGATCAAAAAACCAAATAAAACTGAGTGTGTAGAAGGAGAGCGTATGAAATGGTGGCTCACATGCCAACAACAGTCTCTAAAACCAAACTGTGACATTGGGTCACAACAAGGTGCGTCTACAACAAAGTGGCTAGAAATCCAACAATTAGCACTACCTATGAAATAAAAATGACTCACTAACCTATGGGGTATGAGTGCAAGAAAACTCCTAAATACAAGCTAGCATCCCATCACAAATCGTATCCTTAGCAGGGTGATGAAATCCTAGTCAGACAATACGGAATGGAATAACAATATAGTCTAGGAGAATCCCACAACTGACAAGGAACTTTGGGTAAAAGAGCCCTAGAAGAATGGAAACTAGGCTATCTTGCTCATTTCACATTCATTCCATTTACTGGTGCTTAATCCCTTTGGAAATCAACCCCTGGCTATGTGATATGAGGAGGAATTTGAAGGGTTAGCCTTTGGTGCAAGATGGAGTCCGGTATTCCACCCTGACTTCCAGAACCTCTTCGTTTGGGACTTATTCCTGTAGAGCAGGGGGACTCCCGACAAATTGGTTGTGATCATGTCAACAAGTACAAGAGGATTTTGGTCCCCTAATAGACAACATCTATGTCTCAAGATGTAAGTGATAGAATGGTTTTGTTTGGATGCCTATCCCCAAAGTCCTAACTTAGCTACAAGATTGTTTGTCCTCAAGCAAGGCTAGGGTGTTTGTTGTATTAAGTTATTTTTAAGGCTTACTTTGGGTCATGAACCAATATTTTCATTTATATGGTCTGAAATGTACACAATTGATGTGTATGCCAAACCTAGAAATCCACAGTGAAGATGTCCCAATCTCGCTGCCTTCATGCAAATATAATTCAATAAAGAACAATTAATATGCTGCAAAATAATTTTTTCTTTCGAAAATAAAATGTACTTAAAACAAATGAGTAGTAAAAGAAACTAATCAAATGTAGGAAACATGCATGGGGTCTCAACTACGAATCTCAACTAGAATGAATCACAAACCAAATAAGTGGGATATCAAAAAATACCAAGGGGTTTCAATAAGATGAGATCTGGATAGAAAATAGGTCGAAAAAGGGCTTCTGACAGACACGGGGTCTGAAACAAGAATCTTAAGCACAAAAATAGACTGAAAATTTGTAGATCGCATCGATCAATAGAACAAACACAATAGGGGTCGTACGAAACAGATGAAAAACCATTATCTAAGAAGAAGAACAGTTATCAGATTCAGGTAGCACAACAAAGAGTTTTCAGCACGATTGTTTGCACAAAATCGAGTCACAATAGCGACCTAGGTCACTCCGAAAGCTGAGATAGGTGAGATATGGATTCTTGATCTAGGTCATGTGTATTAGGATAAAAGGGGTGAAGTAGGTCACACTTATTGGGAAAAAAGGAATGACTAGGTTGCAGCTTTTGGTAGGATAGGTGTGACTCGGCCCGGACATAATTGTTTTTGAAAAAATGGCTACTGGCTAGGGATGGCGGGAAGACACTGACGTAGTATAGGTTTGGATCTGCCGCAAGCGGGTCATATCTATGATGGATGAGGGCATAAAATAGGAACAAATCAATGGAAAACTGCAAAAATAAAGATCCATATGGATTGACTGAGTGTAGTCGGAAAAACTGTAGTGGGGATTTCTCCCATACTACATGCAGATGCAAGAACCTTAGATCATGCAGGGAAGAAGGAAGAGTTCAACAATAACAATAACAAAACAATAACAAGAAATATTTTTCAAGGGTTTTAACATGTATATCAACTAACCAATGTAGAAGATCAAATAAACAAACCTTTCTGAAAATGGGTTGTTGGCCTAGGAAAGGAGCATAAGGAAGAAGTTTGTGCACAAGAAAAAGAAGGTGCATCACGTGCGTGACAGAAATAAATGAAGGTCGTGAAGGAAGCAAAGGACCAGCACAAAAAGAATGGATAGGCACACAACAAAGGAATGGAGAGCGCATGAGCATGCAGGTGATAACGGTCAGAAAATGACAGGTGCAAATCGTGGCCGTTTAAGGCAGTGTAAGCCTGCAGCAATGTACGTACAAGGGAATATTTGTAAGTCAGGCCAATAATGCCTTGTTTCAAGTCGTAATCACCATAGCTGTAGCCTAAGGGGTGGATGATGGTGATAGTTAACGTACTACTTGTATGTAGTCAACCCTGTGTGGTCATGTAAAATAGTATAAATATGAGGGATTCAATAGTGAGAGGGTTGGTGATAGTTGGATTTTCAATAGTTATAGGGTTGGTCCTAAGTTCGGTACTGGTTGATCAATGGTTGGTAATATTTATTTTTTTGTCCATTCATTGGTGTTCTAGAGGGAAGGATGCAATCTTGCTGTAATTTTGTAGAGATTGGAGGAAGAGAAGACTCAGGAAGAGTCTGGTAGCGATAAGGGGCTGTTGATCTATGGATCTGGCTACTGTGTTTGTAGACCGGTAGGAGTAGAATTAGGGTAGAAGAACAAACTAGAGAGCATGAGAACTAGAATTCTGAGTCATAAAGACATATCGTAAGATCAGTCTACCTCCTGCAGACTACAAGGTGCTATATCATTTTCTCATGCCAGATGAAGAGCACCTCGGTGGTTTTTCCTAGATGGGTTTCCATGTTATCTCTTTGAATTGATGATTAATGTTGTGAATGTTAATGTGAATGACTATTATTTGCTTCATGTATGATGATGAAATATTGATTAAATTCTTGATGTTATACTGTAATCATTAGATGAATGTTAGGGAAGCGTCATTGAAATATATGTATATATTGGCTTGTGCGTTTATCTCTTAAGTTGGAACGTAAGTCGCATTATGCGTCATCTGGGCCACACAAGTTGCCATGGGGACTTCACTTAGTGAATCTCTCACATAGCACATGCAATCGTGACATATTAAAGAATGCCCTTAATTTCCAAAGATATTGTTGGGCTATGGGAAGACCCAGGTTTTATACCTGTTATCTTCGCACCAACAAAAGACCCACAGTGTTGTCCCTTTCGGCAACAACCTGGGAACAGGTTGCAGTCTCACCCGAAACAACTATGGGGTGTCGCAGAATCAGGTTTCTACAAGTAGAAGATGGATATTACTGTACCTTTATCCTTAACAAAGAATAAATATGCAGTATATATCTTCAATAGTTACTTAACTAGCTTCGCAGTTAGATAAACATACAGTTACTTGCTTAACCCTTAACTAGGAATTCACAGTGAAGTTATTATTTAACAGTTATCTTATCTTATTACTTATCTACTTATCAAAGCATAAAACATAATAACACAAACAACATAACCACCACAACACATGATATACGTGGTTCACCCCCAGTGTAGTGGCTATGTCCACAGAACTATGTTTATATTCAACTCTTTACAAAAACCACAGTTCTGATCTGTGCAATCATCTATAGATATTCTCAGTCTTCCACAAACAGTGCACTTAGCTGCAGATCTATGCACTCAGCTGCAGAACCTTTCTTACAAAAACCCTCTGTGAACACAGCTGCAGAGGTTGTCCACACACACAGCTGGGACTTAACCTTAAACCCTTAAGAATAGCTCTTAGCTTCGCATCACATTAGCATCATAAGATAATCGTCAAAGGCCTAACCTCACTCCTTTACATAAGTGCCTATTTATACAAGTGCACTATTACAAAACCATGGACTTAAACCATGGGCACCCAAAAACCATAACCCTGGGTTTAAACCATGGGTCATTTACAAAAAGAGGGGCTTCAACCCAACCCCGACACCCTTAAGACTATTTTGCGTCGCAACTCTGCTTACAAGCTTCCACAAAAACTGTGGAGTTACCAAAACATAGGACCTTGAATATCGGAGCCCCAATAGGCCCCTAAGACTCACTAGTGGCCCGTCCCAGGACACTCTGCTACTTTTTCGGTGGGAGATTCTTGTTTGCGAATATAGTGAATTGCTTGTTGAGGCTTCATAGGATGTCTTCAGCTGCTTGCTGCTTTTCCACTATCTCCTATACTACTGCTATAGATGCTTCACTGGCTCTTTCCTATGCGAACGCATCATACTCCTTCAGGATCTTGAGCTGGTTGTCTGCAACAGAGCTCAAATCCAAGGCCTCGTTAATAAGAGGCTGCACAGAGTTTACCAAAAATGTTTCTTTCGTCTTGCATGCCTCAATTTCTTGCTGGAGATCATTACTCTGCTTTACCTCAAGCATCTTCTACACAGGAGGCAATGTCTTGATTTCTGCTTTCATTGCATCCAGCTCTGTCTATCGCTTCTTGATGGTTTCTTGTAGCTTTTCTACCTCGGGGTTCTCCTGCAAGTTTTCCCAAGCCTCTACGCTTTCATCTAGCAACTTTGCTACACTGCTCACAAGATCTAAGATTTTTGTGGACGAGGCCTGAATGTCTCTGCGATGTTGCTCCTTGACTTCTGGTGGACTCTCAGGAGTGATGCGAAGTTGAAGCTCCGCAATCCGAGCCGCATGTTCTGCTTCCATCTTTGCCATTTGGCTACGAGACTGGTGCACATAGTCCTTCAGCTTTACTATTGTTTGCTCTGGTTCTTCTTCAGCCTGTATGTCGAAGTCAGGGATACTTCAACACGCCTCATCCAATGCTTGTGCCAGTGTAGTCTACTTGTTTTTTGCTTCCCTCTTTTTATGCTCGGGTTCTTCTAGCTATGCTGCGAGGTGTTCACTTTGTTTTATGGCATTTTATAGCTGCATGTGTGAGTAGCTTTCGCGTGCTTGGATCTCCTTCATGATTGCTAATTGACACAGATGCAAATTTATCATGGAAAACTTGGTGTAATCTATCCCAACTGTCATGCTCATCTGCGAGCAAGATGCTGCGTCAATTATGATGAGGGATGCACTTGGTACTTGCCCTCTATTATATCTCACTATCCATTTCCTTGTGTGTTGCTATGCGCTTACTGGGGTACTGCTTGCTGCAGCTCCAGTTGCTGATCATTTTGCTAAGTCCTTTAATTCTGTAATTTTCTGTGCTACACCAGTGAGCGCATCCAGGTGCGTAGCTGTGAACTCAGACCATTTTTTGGTTAGGACTTCTATGGACTTCGTCAAAGCCTGATCGAGCTCCTCACTTGTCAAGGTGGGCTCTTCAACAATATTCTTCCCTTTTTATGCCTTCGTTTTCTTTCTGGACTGAGGTTTAGTCACTTCCTCTGCCTCTAGCGACTTGTGCTTATCTGGGCAATTGGGGTCGGAGATTGTTTTGACCAGCTCTTCTCCTTCTTCATCCATTATATCCTCGCCACCCTGGTCGCCTTTGTTCTCCTGCGACTCACTTTGTTCTTCACTTTCTTCAAGTGGGTCATTCTGCTCAATCTGGCTAGGACCTGCACCCACATCTGTCCCAACTATGGAGCCAATTTGTTGGGCTATGGGCAGACCCAGGTTTTATACCTATTATCTTCGCACCAACAAAATACCCACAGTGTTGGCCCTTTCGGAAACAGCTTGCGAACAAGTTGTAGCCTCACCCGAAACAGCTATGGGGTGACGTAGAATCAGGTTTTTGCAAGAAGAAGAGGGATATTACTGTACCTTTATCCTTAACAAAGAATAAATATGCAGTATGGATCTTCAACAGTTACTTAACTAGCTTCACAGTTAGATAAACATACAGTTACTTGCTTAACCCTTAACTGGGAATTCACAGCGAAGTTATTATTTAACAGTTATCTTATCTTATTACTTATCTACTTATCAAAGTATAAAACATAACAACACAAACAACAGAACCACCACAACACACGATATACATGGTTCACCCCAAGTGTAGGGGCTACGTCCATAGAACTGTGTTTATATTCAACTATTTACAAAAACCATAGTTTTGATCTGTGCACTCAGCTGCAGATCTTCTCGGTCTTCCACAAAATATGCACTTAGCTATAGATCTGCGCACTCAGCTGTAGAACCTTTCTTACAAAAACCCTCTGTGCACACAGCTGCAGAGGTTTTCCACGCACACAGCTGGGACTTAACCTTCTTACAAAAACCCTCTGCACACACAACTATAGAGGTCGTCCGCACACACACCTGGGACTTAACCTTAAACCCTGAAGAATAGCTCTTAGCTTCGCATCACATTAGCATCATAAGATAATTGTCAAAGGCCTAACCTCACTCCTTTACATAAGTGCCTATTTATACAAGTGCACTATTACAAAACCATGGACTTAAACCATGGGCACCCAAAAACCATAACCCTGGGTCTAAACCATGGGTCATTTATAAAAAGAGGGGCTTCGACCCAACCCCGACACCCCTAAGAATATTTTGCGTCGCAACTCTGCTTACAAGCTTCCACAAAAGCCGTGCAGTTACCAAAACTTAGGACCTTGAAGGTCGGAGCCCCAATAGACATTGACCCAAACTCTTTTTGTTGAAACCCCCTCCCAATACTTAAAAACTCCTCCCCACCCCTTTTTATACCTCAATCCTTATAAACCACCCTACCCACCCCCACCTTAAACCCCTCATCCCCTTAAATTCCTGCAATATATTGGTTCAATTTTTGATAATTTCAAAACCCACAATATGAACTAACGTGATAGGATATTGTTCAACAAGTGAATCCCCTATGCAAGTCGCGCCAGCTATGAGGTTGGGAACAAGGATAGGTTTCTCACGCTGATATATTGTTGTGCTCAGTCGCGCAAGACTGACTCCACCATCCATCCATCCAGTTTCTTTTGTCGGATGCCTTGGACACATGCCAAGGGACTATAATCCCTTGATAATCACAGAAACATGGTTCCAGCGGTTACCCATTGAAGAGATATCTCGGGTGAGATTGCGCCTGGTTCACAGGCATTGCCAATGGGGCTTGATATTTTGGGCCAGTATCTCATGTGTTTGTTGGGTTGATGAGCTACACAGAACATGGGTTGCGCAGGTTAGGAAAACTGGACAAGGAATGGTTCGATTGCCAAGAACTTATCAATTAAAACTAGGGAAATGTTGTGGCACCCGAGGAAGAACACGATAGAAGATTGGCTGGAATTGAAAATGCTAGCATTCGTGGAAGAGGAGAGCGTAGGAACATGGTTGAGCACAAAGAACTGGGTAGATGAATATATATTTTCTGATATTCATGAGATCATCTTTGCTGAGTTCCCCATTTTACTGCATGAATGGTTGTCAATATTGGTGACTAAGAAGACAAAATTCCAAAGAAGAGAGACTGTCGAGTGGAGTGATTAGTTGTTCCTTGAGGTAACCAGTGTAAGTAACACCATTTATAGAGTTGTTGATTTTTGGGTATACACTATATTGCAAGGATATATTACTAAGTTTGTAGTAGACACTATAACCTCATATAGTGAAACTGAAAGAATTTTTTCCAAGGATCCTGAAGAAGATACTTGTTATGTATCAGTACATGGATAAAAATGCTTTCCTATGAGAAGGGTATTTTGCAGTCGAGTAGTTGAGTTGCATTCCTAAGAAGGAGGCTATGTTGCAAAAGACCTATTAAGAAGATGGGAAACGGTGAGTTGAAATGTTCCCAAGTAGCACAAAACCTTAAATAGAAGTTGGAATCCTGAGTGGAAGAATATTTAGGTCAGGAAAGAGAATGAAAATTGAAAAGGGACGACTAAATACTAGCTTGTTCGAGGAGAGAGAACACAAAATTCGATTGTGTGAAGACAAAGGGTCTTACGACGAAGAGGAAGACTGTAGCCTGATTTTGGAAGGACCAAAAGATTCTAAGTATTCTAAGGAGACGTCAAGATCAAGATGCAACTACATAACACCAACAATATCACCAAAGGTAAGATCTATACTTTCATCCCAAGAAAGGAATGCTAATACAGATAGTGCTATCCCTGTTACTAGTGTGCAAGAAGGTACACCCCCTTTGAATTATGTCCCAGAAAACCCTGATGCCAATGCAATGGTTGCGACAAATGTTTAGTTAGCCACATTCATTGGAAATGGAATGGAAGACCCAAAGCATCATTGGTTCCTCTGTGAAGCTATTTGGATGGTGTGTTTAGTCCATAATGCCGATCTAAAGAAGGTTCAAATGATCATAACCTTGAGGGGTTGTGTGCTAGACTGGTTCATGAATTTCTGTGCCGCACCAATTGGAACACCATAGAAGACCCTTAAAGAGAGCCGAGCTGTAATGATCTCTAAATTTAGGAAACATAAATCAGATTCGTAGTGTATTACCGAGATCAAAGAAATCAAACAGGCACTGACGGGAATAGTATGGGATTTTGACCAACATTTTAAAACATTGATGGCCAAGGTAAGATTCCAAATGTCAGATGTGTAGCATAAAGAGTGGTTTATTGTCGCTCTATACCACACATCCATGGAATGTTAATGCAATAGAATATTGAGTCGTAGACAGAAGCACTAGAATCGGCAATGAAGTTAGAGGCCTCGCCCATTGGCAACGATGCCATAGGGATGGGGCAGATTCAGTCGCAGCTGGTCAATATAGTGATACAAATTCAAGACATCAATAAGGGTAAATAATCATAAGAATACTTGTGGTGCACAAAATGTAGGATGGATGGACACAGTAAGGATGATTGTCTGGAATTCCTAAACTACGTCGCATCAGGTGCACCCAACCCATTAAATGGC
Source organism: Pseudotsuga menziesii (assembly GCA_001517045.1). NCBI lineage: Eukaryota > Viridiplantae > Streptophyta > Pinopsida > Pinales > Pinaceae > Pseudotsuga > Pseudotsuga menziesii. The sequence continues at coordinate 364,793 of LPNX010152071.1, read as the reverse complement.
CATGGGATACCATGGTGTCGCATATGTTAGTCAAGAGGCCATCGCAATGAAGAATGTTTATATTTTCAAAAATTTGTAAGTACCCCTACAAACCTATTTTATAAATTTTGTAAATCAGTAGGACACGATGAGAAAGATTGTAGAGCATATCAGCTCTTGAAATAAAATACTTTCGACACCTACTTAATCAAAAATGAAGGGTTCGCTCAAGATGAATAGGTGCAAGAATTGTATCATCCTACACAGTTCCCACCTAATCATTACCATCTGCAGTACGCACCTTAGCAGCTATACGCGCAACAAAACCCTTATCAGCCACACTACTAGTAGAACCAGAACCCACCACAACAACCACAACCGCAAGGAAGGGGTGGTGGAAACTTCAGAGGAAGAGGTTGTGGATGAGGATTTGGTAGAGGAAGAGGTCAAGTTACGTGCTATAACTATGGACCGGGGCACTATGCTAGAGATTGTTTAGAGCCTGTAATGACATGTTTAGACTATAAGGGACGGGACCATAATGTTGAACAATGTCCTCAACTAATCGCAAAGTGGCAAGCAAGGACCATTGCAGTACCTAACCCTACATAGAGCCCAAACCCAAATCTGAATTTGAATGTTCATATGATTACAGCTGAACCTCGAAACCTGAACATCGCTATCGTAACTCGAGGAGGTGTGATGACTAGAGAAGACTAGGATAAACCGCAAGAACAACCGCAACCACAAGTAAGGCCAACGACGCAGAAAAAGAATCCCCTGAATGTCCAGAAACAAAAGGAAGTATTCTAGGATGTAAAATCAAAATTCATAACCCATAAGTACCATTGAATTATACATAAGTCAAGGAAATTCCTGAACGATTTCAACGCATATTTGAGAAGAAGGTTCCACCAAAGGTTAGTAAGCTAAGAACCTTTCTATCAAGTTTTTTAATGCTAATGCAAGATAAAGATGCTATTCTAGAACTATAAGCAATGATAGAAGAGATACCTATAGATCCATGACCTAAAAATAAAGTTAACCAAGTACGAAAAAAAATTAAAAATGGCCACAAGTTGAGGATGACTGCGCAGATATGTGACTCTGACATGGTAGTATATCATCTTGAATCTGGGCTCATATGTCAATGTTTTGATACAAAAAACCTGGGAAAGTATGGGAAAACCATGCTTGGACTGGTCCCCTATCCAGTTGTGACTTTCCAATCAAGCGAAGGCCCTAACCATTGGCCAGTCGAGCAATGTCTCCGTCGATGTCGAAGGATTGCATACATTTGCCGACATTAAAATCATTAACATTGTTGATGACACAAAACCATACCCTTTTCTACTGGAAATTGATTGGGCCATAGACAATCATACCATCATAAATTTTAAGAAAAGGATTCTCTCATTCGAGGATGAGGAAATGAGGGTAGTATCACCCATCAATCCATTAGAAGGATAGAGATATGTCAAGCCTATCTATAATGAGGCATAAGGTGACTATCTCTATCAAATATACAATGTCACAGCTATGTAGGAAGATTACATTAATCCTACCGCAGATTGTAACCTGAGTTGGATATGCACGAGTTCCTCTACATCTGACTTGGGAGAGGATTTAGAGGGTTGGAAAAATAGATTACATGAGGCCTCTATGAGAAGGTCTGCAAGAGTTACAAGGTCTGTGCGACGAGTGGAGAATGAGTCAAGGGAGCTACCCACCTATGAGAGTTTCATATACACATTGGAAATGCCACCTAAAACCTGGTATACCTCTGTGGAGCTGCGACAAGGAACCCAAGATTGTGAAAGACTCGCTAAGTAGTTTGTGCATACATTTGAATTTGTTGATGCACACCCTACAATTGATGCTACAATTCAGATGGTAAAGGGGAATATAGTTGTTGAGATCCCTCTCAAAGAGGCTAATTATAACCAATGAAATAGAACCATTCAGTAGTATAGTCTAACCAGAGACCTAGATGATGATCCGACCAATATCAGTAGAATAGAATCAGAGGGAACACCAGAAGTAGCAGGTAGTAGTATTACAAGTAATCAGTTCCTCCAGCCCTTGGAAATCAATAAAGTACATATCAGATCACCAAGGAACCCAAAGTTCACAAATATTAGATATTATTGAGATGATGAAGCAGCTACAAAGCTCATGGATCTACTTCATGAGTATCATGACCTATTCCCTACCAACTTCTCAAAAATGAGGGGAATAGTGGTAGACTTAGGAGAGATGAAAATACCCCTGTGACTAGATACTAAGCCAAGTAAGCAGTGACAAAAAGCATGGCATGATCAACATATCATGGTTAAGCCATTCGAATGAGGACTTGTCTTACTATATGACAACAAATTGTTCAAGCACCGGGGCAAGTTGAAGACACCTTGTCTAGGGCCATATGGGATCACACACATCACTGATGCAGGTGCAGTAAAAATCTAGAAGTTAGATGTCGTAGTTAAGGTGAATTTCAGTCACCTAAATATGTACTATGCCATGCATAACATCCCAAGTTAGAAAAAAATATTAGATGCAAAAGGACGTAACCTAAATTCTGTCATAGTACTACGACGGAACCATCATAAAAGTGTGAGAGATAAGCACAAGCAACAAAACATGCAAGAATCAAGTCACTAAGCAAGCTTAAGCAAGGAAAAGGAAGCACATGGTAGGCATAGAAGGAATCTACGTAGGCTAAGAAAATTGTGCAAAAAAGGAATTGGTGCAAAAGTAGAAATAGGTGCAAAAATCTATCACTTGTGCGGAAAAAGCGAGAAAAGAAAAAATATGTTAGCGCATGGGACAAAGAAAAAAGAGGTAAAAGGATGTAAAAAGTGGGAATGATAGGTTGGCTGACATTAAAATATTAATCTATGACAAAGATCCTGGAAGTTGTGACAGTTAAATGACATTAATTCGACGTAGTACGAGGAGCAGGGCAACGTACTTTTTGGTCCCATCACCCATCCTCAATATAGCTGCCATAACTATGCTGACAGGTACAACCCATAAAGTGAGTTGCAAAATTTAATGAAGAATGTTTCGGTAGAAGCAAATTAGGAGATCGAATAGACCTCGACATCTCATCAAGTGACGATTGCAGGATGCAGAGGGCCATATAAATACTTGGCCTCCCCATCAAGCATTATTTTATGCATAGTAAGACCTGAGAAAACTAGAGGCACATGATTATAGAGATAAACCCTATCATCCTTGTTCAATTACAACAATGTCCATGGTAATTAACATCCCTACTGAGAGGGAGGCATCGGATGCAACTATTATCCCTGGTTTCCCCATTGATGAGGAAGAATAAATATAGTCACCTGAGGTACAACAACTGCAGCAACAACCAGATATTGACCCAATGGAAAGAACGTGCAACCAAGATATCAGAGGGCATGGTCATGCTAACATTTCAACTCTTGGTTCACATACTGTGCCTAACCCAAATCAGAAAATTCCAGTTGCTCCAGGACCACAACAAGTAGTTGTATCACTTGACAAAGAGCCGAGGTAGCCCAGTGAGATGCAACCAGGATAGGCATCTGGACCACCACCACCGTAGCAGAGAAAACAAAAGGCTACGACTGCTCTAGATGAGCAAGGAAAGGCACTTTTTGGAGAAGAAGCAGAAGATGTCATGGAAGAAGACTCACTGCCACAAAGAGGGTTGGAAGCAGAGTGAGTTGATCAAAATTTCCCACACTACATTCAGCCAAGGAGAAATGATGTAGAGGAGAGGGCTCTCCCAAAGAAGGTGGTGACTACTCTGGTAGTGCCACGAATTCCTATCGGTGTCCCCTTGCTAAAGGATGTCTTGCCTAAGTGGGCAAGGTTGAAGTTCCAGGACTTTGACACTCGATAGCAGGAAGGATTACAAATAACAGAATGCATGGTCATGGACCAGTCCACTACAAGTGACGCCCATGTGCTAAGGACAATGGAGTGGGCCAAGGGACTTGCCTGCGTAGGTCTAACAAACATGATGTGTATGCCTCACTTTGGCCATAGCGTTGTTGAGGCATGGAAATTTGCAGGCAACAACAGTAAGGAATTATCCACAGTCAGCGTTCCCAACTAGCCCGTGACTATTTGGTATGGGGAATCTGTCTGGTTTGCGGTACATCTACCGTAGGTCAAAGTAACAAAAACAAAGGTTTTACCGGTTGCGGCCCGATCCACCATGTATTTTTGTATTTTTTGACTTAAGTATGATATGCAAGTGCCTAATTAACAATGCAGGGTGATGAAGGATGCAAGGAGCAGTCACAACATGATGCGCAGGTTCTTACCTCTCGTCTTAGAGCTCACAAACATCTAAATCACATATGCAGCAATAAAGTAAACTAACTATCCACCTATATATCTATCTATCTATCTATCTATCCCTGGGGAGCCAAATTGTAACTTATTATATGAGTAATGTGTAATGTACATGCGTTATAATGAGAAATTATAGGTAGCTGATATTCCTTCTTATATTCCTTCCTACAACACATGAACGATTAAAATATTTAGATAATCAGATAGCCAATTGTTTATGAACAACGTGCATTACTCACAGTGGTAATCCCATAGAATAAACTAGAAATCATTCAAACAAGAACATAGGCTCTGAGAGTTAGAACGATCNAATAGTTCATCTTTCCACCATCCACAGCATAACATTTGAAAGTCCCACCACTCTTTCTCCAACAGGCAAACAATGATTCTTTATTGCAAAAAAAAAAAAGTTCTTCTTACAATATCGCTTTACATGTCTAACTTGGAAAAATCCCCTATTACTTCTAAGCCTTCTACATTTATACAAAAAGGGCAAGACTGTTGGGCTGCCCAAAGTAACCTTTGGCCTTCCCAACTCTTCACCTCCAATGTTTCACTTTTCTCAAATGTTTTTACAAAATCGTTACAAATTACAAAAGTGACCAATATTTTATGAGGAGGGTCCCATTTGGGTGTCCAAAAACTTCTTCCACACCAAAGCTTCAGAGGCGATGCCTTCAAAGGCACAAGGTTCCAGAAACTGAATGTTGATTTCAAACTTCGCAGCCTGGTTCTTTATGGCCTCAATTCTGGCTGTGCTCAACCGAAGCTGATCCTCCAAAAGATGCACACTGATGGCTGAATGATCTACTTCACTCCTTAAGATCTGATCATCCAGGGCTTTAATATGCTATACTTTCACTTCCTCCTCTTGATATCTCTTCTGCAACATCTCCACAAATGAGTTGTGGTCCGAGAAAACGTCAAGCCTCTGTTAATCCTCTATTTGGCACCGATTGTAGGTAATAAGGAGCCTCCTAAAAAACTCTGCGCATGCTCCTTTTGTCTTTTTAATGACCCTTTTGAAATCCTTTGTGGTATTTATAGCAAACTCCTGTAAATCATAATCCCGCTTGAGGGCCTGTTTATCCTTTGATGGCAGATCTACTAGAGTTTCTTCATTATTCTCCAGCCTTGCCATTCTTGCAGTCAGGGCTTCAAGGACGTCCCGAGATCTATCAACAAAGTAAGAGGAGGTTTCCAGGATTTCATCTAATCGGCCATCTACCTATAGAACTTTGCATCTCTCCTCTTCTATGGTAGTCTGCAGCTGCAGCATCTTGGCCTTTTCTGCCAACACATGCTCTTTGAATGGTTGGAGGTTGACTTGCTGCTCTCTTGCTTCCTCTAAAGCAGTGGCTAAAGAAGAAATATGCTCTTGAAGATTTCTCTCTTGTTCTTGAGCTTGCTGCTAATTTTCTTCTAAGGCGGTCTTTTGCTGCTCTAAGTATCCTATATTTCCCAGTAGCTGTTCTTTCTCCACCTAGAGCTCTTGAGACTCTCACTGCACTCTCTCTAGATACTCCTATGTAGTTTCCCTAACTTGTCTCTCCACTTGGAGGAGCCGCAGTTCATCTCTTGAAGATCTCATTTCTTCTTTCATGTCCTCATATTTCCTTTTCAGCTTGTTTCTTTCCTCTTTCTCTTTTCTCAATGCGTCTTTCAGTTGAGTCGAGGACTTCTTGGATTGCTCCAAGTCTGTCATAATCTTGTCCACATTGTCTTCTGAGGCTTGAATCAATGGAGCTCCGGATCTAATGGTGAATCTTGGATCTTGGTCTGTTCCAAACACAACAGGCATATCCATTATCATTTTCCAAGGCAGACCTCCAGTTTCAACCTTCCTTTCCGTTCTCTTCACTATCCTCTTCATCTCCTTGTCATAGAAAACAGTGTTAAAATCAGGTATTTCTTCCCCTTTCTTCTGTACAAAGGGGACCATATTCAGTGTAGGGACCACAGACTATCCAAGTGTGCTAGCAGTCGATACTTCTAGGTCCTGAACCTCAGGGTTCCCCATGTCCTGGGTCTGTCCTCCAGCAGTGTCAAAGGCTCACTGTTCTATCTCTGTCTGTGTCAGCTTTAGCCTCTCTGTTTCTTGCTTCTGTAGCTCCTCATCAAGCTTCTTTTTTCTTTCTTCTTCTTCTTTTCTCGTGTCTTCTTTTCCCTTTTGGGATGCTTCTTAGGTAGCTTTTATTTTTTCTTCTTCTTCTCCCTGCAGCCACCCTGCAGCTTCCTATGCCAACCTTTGGGAATCTTCAATTCTCTTTCTGGCTTCTTCATCAACTTTGGCTTGTTCATCCGCTCCCTTCCCACCTTTTGTGGTAATATTCTTCTTGAACCTTCTCCTCAAGGCTATTATATTCAATGCACTACGGAAGATGGATTCTTCCCTATCCCAATGGTGGGTGTATTCAAAATTTACGTTGTTTTCCTTGCAATGTTCAGCTATTTTACCGCAGGAGTCATTTCTATGGAATGGCATCTTGCCAAAATGAAACCTTTCTAATTATTCTACAAACTCATCAGCTTTTTTCACTCTGGTAAACCTGTAACTTCCTAACTTGAAGGGAAAAGGAGGATAGGCGGTCTTCTTATGCTCAAACATAAAGCTCCCTATTCCATCCAGGAAGACTTGCCTGACGACCTCCTTATGGATGATGTATTCTGTGGCGCATTGGGGTAATAAGGAGGGCACTCTGGAACCCCCGAACATTCTGAAGTAAAGGCCATCCTTGGTTAAATAATACTCTGCATATTCTTCAGTCATTTGCAGTGCCTCTTCTGACATGCAGTTACCTTCCTTCAGAAAAATGAGGCTGTACAATGGCATGATGAAGTGTTCACAGACTTCCCGGTAATGACTGTGGTACTTGTGTGCGCACAGTGGCTTATATGCAAAATACACTGGCATCCTTTTTCTATCCTAGATACATCGTAGTCCAGGGAAAGGATGATTTCACAATATACAATCGACAAGTATGGAACTCATGTAGAATTCAGACCTCTTTTGTGATACTCCTCCCAGGGATGAGGCCAAGCAGGCAGATAAACTGTTTGATACTATGTTGGCCCAGTTGAAAATGGTCCCCCGGGTTGCAACATAAAAAATAATGGGCATCCATTCCAATTTGAAGAACCTACCATGAGTTCTTCCAAAATCCCGGTTAAGCATTAAAGCTATGAACCTATATGGGGTCCTTAAGCTTGATGTATCATATTCACCTGTTGGCCTGGTCCTGAAATGTTTTCCAAGCAACAACATTCTTTTAAGAGTCTCAACCAGGTCCATTCTAATGTTGTTTAGCCAATCATCAGATACAAACACTTGTGCTCCAGGCAGGTTGTATGCCAGGGCTACATATCCTCGGTTATAGGCAGCATAGCCCTGTTTGTCAATGTTCTCTAGGATCATCGTTGTTACATCTGCCCGGGGCAAAATCCCACCAATTACTTCAGATCATGGGAATAGCTCTAGTCTCGTAGCGATCTTCATCAGTGAAGATCTCTCAATGTTGGCATATATGCTTTCTTCCTCCAAGCCCATATTGGGCACTTCCCTGCGGGTTATTAACCTATATATTTCCCCCCATTGGTATTCAGGTTCGACACCAGATATACACTTGGTGTCCTCATATATGTACTCAATATTGGTGACAACTTCCACTTTTGGGTCCTCTTCAACCACATGGGCCTTCTTCTTCTGTCGCTTCGACATCTTGAATTTGGAATCTTCCTGTTATACATACAATTATCATCATTAAGACCTTTCTTCCTAAGCTGCAAACATTGGGACAACAAGGTGCAGTGTTTAACTTCATCTATGTTTAGCATGACGGGAATAGTTACATGAAGAAAAATGTCCAAGCTAACACTACTTTCTAATATCAAAACAACTCTGACAATAAAATCGAGTGGGAAGCAAATCTACATAAAAATGAAGCAAACTCGAGCTATTCAGGGGTGCCATGATCATGGTGCTGCACGGGAATGACAGTGGAAAATATTCGAGCTTTTCAGCGGTGCTTTAACAAAATACTACCCATGCGATTCTGACCAATAAAACTACATGCAGTGACATATCCTCTTCCACCAGCTTGGGGTTTGAAACTGAGCGTGAATGGGGTCGCGCGGGACCATGTAGATAAAAGAATGGTTGGGGTTTGATGAAGTGGGTAGCACAAAAACAAAGGGGAAGAGGGAAACCATTTCAAGTGCCACAGGAAGGCCATGAAAGCCTCCCGCTGCAAAAACATCATCACACAGGGTGGATTGGTGCAGATAGCGTAACGGCCGTCTGCACCAAACCCCCATTACTAAGTGCAGGGTCACATAACAAATGGTTGTGGGAAAAACTACTCAGTGGATCAAAAATCCCCCCTGTCCCTTTTCCACAGACAGTAATGCCACAAAATCCCCAATATATAGGCATGTAACTTAATGGGGCAAGGGAAAACAGCCGTGGGAAAAACCAAACCATAGAAAAACAACCAAAATCTCGAACGAAATGGGATAAGAAAAAAGAAGCCTACCTGGAAACGCTGTGTAGACGACGGGAATAAAAGTGGTCAAGATTCCTCAGTTGAGCCACCTGGACGCGGGTACCAAAAATGGGGTCCTTTGCTAGCTCGAGAGAACGACAGTGCGTGATAATGATAGAGCACGACAGTTGAAAAATAATAGAATAATGAACAAGCCCAACCCAATTCATATATATACAAATGTAAGTGGTGAGGAAAAATTAAAAGATCGAACGGTGGAGAGAAATGGGTTGGACGTCGAAATCCTAACTCCTTCCGCAACGTTGGGTGGCCAAACCATTACTCCATCCGCAGGGATAACTGAGAGAAAAATAATAAACCGTTAGAGCTTTAAAACATCAAAATGGAAGCGGAACGAGAGCCGCAACAGTGGATATCTAAAGGACAAGTCATTTTTCCATAGGCACATTCTTTATCAGAGGAGAAAAACACTAACTGACTGGAAGGATAATGCTTTTGGCATCCGCAACAATGGAAGAACAAAGGACATCATGCCTCGCCAATAAGGTCTGAATCGGAAGAGAAAATAGGTAAAGGCTCGGAAAGGTAATGCATTTGGAAGCCGCAACGGCGGAAAACCCAAGGCTTAAAGAGCGGCGAGAACAACAACGTGGGGTTTGAACAATCAAAGCGATGATCGGGAGATTTTAGAGTTTACCGAACGCAATGGCAGAGAAATAAATAACAACATGTTTCGATTCGAAACCAAAAACTCAGCTGATTGAGGGAAAAGTATCAGAGAAAATGTCGAAGCCAAGACCTCTCAATCTTCCGCAACGGCGGGAGCACCAACCAAATAAAATTTTGATTCAAACATGCTAAAAACGCATTTAAAAGCAACGATAAAGTTTCAACAAATAGTGGATTGTTTCAAGCGTTAGAGGAAGAATCAAACAAGTGATGGATCAATCCAAGCATTAGAAAATCATTCTGAAAAAATCATTAGATCAAATCAAAGAAGAAAATCAAACTGATTCAAGCAAAAGGAGGGTCCTGAAATTTTTTGGAATTTTGGGAAAATGTTGCAGCTGCAACAATTGGCGACTACCTCGTGAACCCCAAATTTTTGACTTAACTTCTTCCCAGTGCAAGACCGTCTGAATCAAAGTTGATATCTTCTAGATGTTTGTATTCCCAAACTGGCCAACCTATGCATTCAAATCATTGAGAAGTAATCCATTCTTTGGGAAATGGTAACATCAGAAATATTTGGAACTCTGAATAACTCTTTTGAGGCCAAATAAGTGAGATTTATTTTACCTGTCCTTAGGTAGTTTCTAGCTTGGACACCACAGGATTGTAACATATAGTAAACAGCATTATCCATTTCTTCCTCATTCCCATGCCAACTGCACTTTTGTGCTATTTTAACTTTAGTTCTTGTGAGTCCTCCATCTGCCTTTCTTTCTGAATTTTATTCAGGCTCCTCTATCCATAATGTCCTTTTGTGTGAGAGAAGAATTTTCATCTCATGGACGGAGAGGAACTTTTGGCAATTTGAAATTCATGCTTTTGGTACTTTGCTTGGATATATATTTTTATTTAAGGAGTTTTGACTCTTGATAGCTTTTAGCTTTTCTGAAATCATGGCGTGGGATCATTTATATATGATATACTGTTTACCTTTCTTCCCTTCCGTGGGCCCTTTTCTGTCACGCCCTTGGACATTTAGATATGAAATGGATGGTGCCTTGAAATAGTACTCCAGACCTGTTAATTCTGAGTTATTTACAGGGTTTAAGTGGAACTTCAATGAATGCATGGCCAATTAGGAACACTACTACTAGAAGACATTTTATATTTCAAAAGCACAGTATTTTACTCCATATTTCAATTAACTAAGAACCCTGATGTTTCCATTGCAACCAACAGTTTGCCTCTTTATTCAAAACCAAAAGAACTGATAACAAAGCATTTAAAAAAAACATCATCAAAGCAATAAATCAAAAGGAAACAACATTAAAGCATTAAAGAAAAATAACTCAATTTATTTATGTACAAAGCAAAAAGAAAAGAAAATGTGTGCCTGCCCTAAAAAAATATACAATCTAATGATTTAAAGGGCTAGGTTGTGGTGCAGGTCGAAAGTCTATCCATGGTCTAAGTGTGCCATTTTTGAAATTGAAACCATGTCTACTAATCTACCGTCATCTTTATCAGCCTGAGGAAGTTGAAGGAGCTCAGGTTGATTGTCAATCATAGAACTGACCTTTCCTGAGGTATGATGTTTTAGCTTAAGCTCGGTTAGATAATTTCCCAGGACAGAATCAACAGAATCATTACCTTCTCCTAGCTTAGTGACAGTGTGCTTCATGTAAGGTTCTCTCAAAATTTTAATCTGATTTGGGGTACCCTTGAGAGGTAACAATAAATGAGACCAATTTGAAGAAAAATAACCTTTTAATATGGAAGACCAATCTTAGTTGATAATAAGCCCATATCCACCTGGTATGTCAGCCACCATAATGTCAATAAATTGACATATCTTGTTATTTACAGAAAAGCGAATAAGAACATTCTTCATTTCTCCCACTACTTTGACACCTGAGCTATCTAATTGTACTACTTCCCATGCTGTGGACTCTAGCTGTCCATTAATCTTTTTGCAAACCTGAAGTGGCATAACATTCACCGCTGATCCAGAGTCTACCAAGCAATTATGCACATTATGATTCAGCATTTCTAGGGTCAAAAGAAAAGGCGGGGTTTTAGCTTTTTCTTCCCAACCTGATTCTATGTCTTCTTCTCCTGGTTGGTTTTGAGTGGGTATATCCTCTTTGAGCTCCTCAATTTCTTCATTGTTTCCTTGATCAACACCTGCCGGTTCTTCCACAAGTTTGATAGGCTCACTGATTGGCTCGGTTTCCTGGTTGACAGTGGTGACTTTAGGTGTTTTATCTTTAATATTTACATCAATCTGTCTCTTGACCGTCTCTTGTAATTTTTTAATCTTCGAAATTATTGCATCATCTTTAATTTCTAGGTCCGTATCTTTTGTTGTTGTTGGTGTGCATTCAGATTTAAAAGAATTCTCTTCTATGTTGAAAAGCGAGCTACCATTCCATAAGAACATGGTATCATCATCTTGTTTCTCTATGGTCTGGTTTTTCTCTTCTTCCTTACCACTGTCTTTAGTCAATTTAGAGTCTAGCAACTTATTCATCACCTATGTCATCAAATTTAACCATTGGGGACGCTTCTTTTTAGAATGAGGTTGTTGGTGAAAAGTGCAGAAATTATCCCCCCCTCCTTCTATTATGTTCATTGATGGTAAATTCGGTGGAGGTATTTTCCATTGGTTGCTATCCTCTCTTTTTGGGTAGTAGGGTTTGTAAGTTCTATGAAATTCCCTCTCTTTCTCTAGATCTATTATTCGGTTGGATAATTTCTGAATCATTTTCAGCATTCCCTGATAATCATGTGATTGTTCCTCTTTAGGTTTAGACAGCAATAAGGCTTTTTTCATGGTATTTTTCTTCTCAGGTAGATCGGGATAGTCTTCTATATTTTCTTTTTCAGCCTCTATCCTTTCTACTTCTTCATAAGTCTCTACCAGCGTAGGTCTTCCTTTCATCTTGGCAAACATGGCCAGCTCAGGTCCTAGGGATGAAGTATAATACTCAATTAAGTCTTAGTTTGAGGGTCTATCAGCTTCAGAAAATTTCTTTAGGTATGTTGAAAATCTTTGAGTGAAACTATGTACCTTCTCATTCTTCTCTTTTCTTAACAAACCAAGACCTTTCATTAGTGAGGCATGTGTCTTTTGGGCTGATTACTTAATTATGAAAGTTATTTTGAAGGTGTCCCAATCAGGAATAGAGTTTGCAGGAAAACTGAAATACCAGGATGCTGCTGCCCCTTTAAGGGTATGCGGGAATAATCGACAGACAACATCTTCGTACTCCCCATCCCTTAACCCTTCTATTGCTAGATAGAATATTGGCAAGTGGTCATCTACAGCAGTCCTCTCATCAAAGTCAAACTTAGGCAACAGCTTCTCAAAAGCGTGAGGTAGGTTATGCAAAGGAGGTGTTAGGTTCAAAGGTGATCTAGCTCTCTAAGCCAGCAATGGGTTGGGCTGATTCACATTTATACCAGCCATGATCAAGGTGAACGAATGTGAGTCTGAGTAAGAAAGATTGTAATATGAAACTAGGATTACTTACTTCACAGGTAGAACCAGAACACGTATGTACTTGGGTTAATTCAAACGCTTCCAAACCTCTGCTGGTGGGGTAATCTTGGGAAAATAGGTTTCCACGGCCATCCATACACTGGCGGCCCTCATTCTAGCACCAGAAATTGTTGAGGCCTGGAAATTCGTAGGCAACAACAGCAAGGGATTCTCCCCATTCAGCGTTCCCAACTAGCCCGTGACTGTTTGGTATGGGGAATCTGTCCGATTTGTGGTCCGGCTATCGTAGGTCAAAGTAACAAAAACAAAGGTTTTACCAGTTGCGGCCCGGTCCACCGTGTATTTTTGTATTTTTTGACTTAAGTATGATATGCAAGTGCCTAATTAACAATGCAAGGTGATGAAGGATGCAAGGAGCGGTCACAACATGATTCACAGGTTCTTACCTCTCGTCTTAGAGCTCACAAACATCTAAATCACATATGCAGCAATAAAGTAAACTAACTATCCACCTATCTGTCTATCTATCTATCTATCTATCTATCCCTGGGGAGCCAAATTGTAACTTATTACATGAGTAATGCGTAATGTACATGCATTATAATGAGAAATTACAGGTAGCTGATATTCCTTCCTACAACACATGAATGATTAAAATATTTAGACAATCAGATAGCCAATTGTTTATGAACAGCATGCATTACTCATGGTGGTAATCCCACAGAATAAACTAGAAATAATTCAAACAAGAACATAGGCTCTGAGAGTTAGAACGATCTCACAGTTGATGGACACAAAGCTCGAAAAACAAAATAGTTCATCTTTCCACCATCCACAGTATAACATTTGAAAGTCCCACCACTCTTTCTCCAACAGGAAAACAATGATTCTTTATTGCAAAAAAAGAGTAGTTCTTCTTACAATATCACTTTACATGTCTAACTGGAAAAAATCCCCTATTCCTTCTAAGCCTTCTACATTTATACAAAAAGGGAGAGACTGTTGGGCTGCCCAAAGTAACCTTTGGGCTTCCCAACTCTTCACCTCCAATTTTTCACTTTTCTCAAATGTTTTTTCAAAATTGTTACAAATTACAAAAGTGACCAATCTTTTATGAGGAGGGTCCCATTTGGGTGTCTAGAAACTTCTTCCACGCCAAAGCTTCAGAGGCGATGCCTTCAAAGGCACAAGGTTCCAAAAACTGAATGTTGATCTCAAACTTCGCAGCCTGGTTCTTTATAGCCTCAATTTTGGCTGTGCTCAACCGAAGCTGATCCTCCAAAAGCTGCACACTGATGGCTGAATGATCTACTTCACTCCTTAAGATCTGATCATCCAGGGATTTAATATGCTGTAATTTCGCTTCCTCCTCCTGATATCTCTTCTGCAACATCTCCACAAATGAGTTGAGGTCCGGGAAAACATCAAGCCTCTGTTCGGCCTCTATTTGGCACCGATTATAGGTAATAAGGAGCCTCCTAAAAAACTCTGCGCATGCTCCTTTCATATTTTTAACGGCCCTTTTGAAATCCTCTGCGGTATTTATAGCAAACTCCAGTAAGTCATAATCCCGCTTGAGGGCCTGTTTATCCTTCGATGGTAGCTCTGCTGGATTTTCTTCATTATTCTCCAGCCTTGCCATTCTTACAGTCAAGACTTCAAGGACGTCCTGAGATCTATGAACAAAGTAAGAGGAGGTTTCCAGTATTTCCTCTAATCAGCCATCTACCTGCAAAACTTTGCATCTCTCCTCTTCTATGGCAATCTGCAGCTGCGGCATCTTGGCCTTTTGTGCCAACACATGCTCTTTGAATGGTTGGAGGTTGACCTGCTGCTCCCTTGCTTCCTCTAAAGCAGTGGCTAAAGAAGAAATCTGCTCTTCAATATTTCTCTCTTGTTGTTGAGCTTGCTGCTCATTTGCTTCTAAGGCAGTCTTTTTCTGCTCTAAGTCTCCTATATTTCCCAGCAGCTGTTCTTTCTCCACCCAGAGCTCTTGATACTCTCACTGCACTCTCTCTAGAAACTCCTGTGTAGTTTCCCTAACTTGTCTCTCCACTTGGAGGAGTCGCAGTTCATCTCTTGAAGATCTCATTTCTTCTTTCATGTCCTCATATTTTCTTTTCAACTTGTTTCTTTCCTCTCTCTCTTTTCTCAATGTGTCTTTCAGTTGAGCCGAGGACTTCTTGGATTGCTCCAAGTCTGTCATAATCTTGTCCACATTGTCTTTTGAGGCTTGAATCAATGCAACTCTGGCTCTAATGGTGAATCTTGTATCTCAGTCTGTTCCAAACACAATCGGTGTATCTGTTATCATTTTCTTGGGCATACCTCCAGTTTCAACCTTCGTTTCCATTCTCTTCACTATCCTCTTCATCTCCTTGTCATAGAAAATAGTGTTAAAATCAGGTATTTCTTCCCCTTTCTTCTATACAAAGGGGACCAGCTTCAGTGTAGGGACAACAAACTGTCCAGGTGTGCTAGCAGTCGGTACTTTGGGGTCCTAAACCTCGGGGTTCCCCATGTCTTGGGTCTCTCCTCCAGCGGTGTCAGAGGATGACTGTTCTGTCTCTGTTTGTGTCAGCTTTAGCCTCTCTGTTTCTTGCTTCTGTAGCTCCTCATCAAGCTTCTTTTTTCTTTCTTCTTCTTCTTTTCTCATGTCTTCTTTTCGCTTTTGGGCTGCTTCTTGGGCAGCTTTTCTTTTTTCTTCTTCTTCTCCCCGCAGCCACCCTGCAGCTTCCTGTGCCAACCTTTGGGCATATTCAATTCTCTTATGGCTTCTTCATCAGCTTTAGCTTGTTCATCTGCTCCCTTCCCACATTTTTTGGTAATCTTCTTCTTGAACCTTATCCTCAAGGCTGTTAGATTCAACGCACTATGGAAGACAGATTCTTCCCTATCCCAATGGTGGGTGTATTCAAAATGTACGTTGTTTTCCTTGCAATGTTCAGCTACTTTACCGCGGGAGTCATTTCGATGGAATCGCATCTCGCCAAAATGAAACCTTTCTAATTCTTCTACAAAATCATCAGCTTTTTTCACTCTGGTAAACCTGTAACTTCCTAACTTGAAGAGTAAAGGAGGACAGGCAGTCTTCTTATGCTCAAATAGAAAGCTGCCTATTCCATCCAGGAAGACTTGTCTGATGACCTCCTTATGGATGATGTATTATGTGGCGTATTGGGGTAATAAGGAGGGCTCTCTAGAACCCCTAAACATTCTGAAGTAAAGGCCAATCTCAATCAAATAATACTTTGCATATTCTTCAATCATTTGCAGTGCCTCTTCTGACATGCAGTTACCTTCCTTCAGAAAAATGAGGCTGTACAATGGCATGATGAAGTGTTCACAGACTTCCCGGTAATGACTGTGGTACTTGTGTGCCCACAGTGGCTTATATGCAGAATACACCGACATCCTTTCTCTATCCTAGATACACCGTAGTCCAGGGAAAGGCTGATTGCACAATATACAGTTGACAAGTATGGAAATCATGTAGAATTCAGACCTCTTTTGGGATACTCCTCCCAGGGCTGAGGCCAAGCAGACAGAAAAAACTGTTTGATACTTGTTGGCCCAGTTGAAAATGGTCCCCTAGGTTGCAACACAAAAAATAATGGGCATCCATTCCAATTTGAAGAGCCTACCATGAGTTCTTCCAAAACTCCGGTTAAGCATTAAAGCTATGAACCTATATGGGGTGCTTAAGCTTGTTGTATCATATTCACCTGTTGGCCTGGTCCTGAAATGTTTTGCAGGAAGCAACATTCTTTTAAGAGTCTCAACTAGGTCCATTCTAATGTTGTTCAGCCAATCATCAGATACAAACACTTGTGGTTTGGGCAGGTGGTATTCTAGGGCTACATATCCTGGGCTATAGGTAGCATAGCCCTGTTTGTCAACATTCTCCAAGATCATCGTTGTTACATCTTCCCAGGGAAGAATCCAACCAATTACTTCAGAGCATGGGAATAGCTCTGGTCTCGTAGCGATCTTCATCAGCGAAGATCTCTCAATGTTGGCATATATGCTTTCTTCCTCCAAGCCCATATCGGGCACTTCCCTGCGGGTGATTAACCTATATATTCCCCCCCATTGGTATTCAGGTTCGACACCAGATATACACTTGGTGTCCTCATATATGTACTCAGTCTTTGTGACAACTTCCACTTCTGGGTCCTCTTCAACCACATGGGCCTTCTTCTTCTGTCGCTTCGACATCTTGAATTCGGAATATTCATGTTATACATACAATTATCGTCATTAAGAAATTTATGCCTAAGCTGCAAACATTGGGACAACAAGGTGCAGTGTTTAACTTCATCTATCTTTAGCATGACAGGAATAGTTACATGAAGAAAAATGTGCAAGCTAACACTACTTTCTAATATCAAAACAACTCTAACAATAAAATTGAGTGGGAAGCAAATCTACATAAAAATGAAGCAAACTCCAGCTATTCACGGGCGCCATGATCATGGTGCTGCGTGGGAATGAAAGTGGAAAATATTCAAGCTTTTCAGCAGTGCTTTAACAAAATACTACCCATGCGATTCTGACCAATAAAACTAAAACTACATATAGTGACATATCCTCTTCCACCGGCTTCGGGTTCCAAACTAAGCGCGAATGGGGTCACACGGAACCGCGTAGATAAAAAAAAATGGTTGGGGTTTGATGAAGCGGGTAGCACGAAAAAAAAGGGGGAGAGGGAAACCATTTCAAGTGCCACAAGAAGGCCATGAAAACCTCCCCCTGCAAAATCATCATCACACAGGGTAGATTGGTTCAGACAGCGTAACGACCGTCTGCAC
>LPNX010152071.1:335585-346888 GCA_001517045.1 Pseudotsuga menziesii | reverse complement strand
A
The DNA here is from genome assembly GCA_001517045.1 of Pseudotsuga menziesii. Lineage (NCBI taxonomy): Eukaryota > Viridiplantae > Streptophyta > Pinopsida > Pinales > Pinaceae > Pseudotsuga > Pseudotsuga menziesii. The sequence goes on along the minus strand of LPNX010152071.1, from coordinate 346,887 downwards.
AAAAACCCCCCCCCCCCCCCCGCCCCTTTTCTGTAGATAATAATGCCACAAAATACCCAATATATAGGCATGTAACTTAACGGGGCAAGGGAAAACGACCGCGGGAAAAACCCAACCGTAGAAAAATAGCCAAAAGCTCGAACAGAATGGGATAAGCAATGAGAAGCCTACCTGGCAACGCTGCATAGACGACAGGAAGAAAAGTAGTCAAGCTTCCACAGTTGAGCCACTTGGATGTGGGTATCAACAACGGGTTCCTTCGCTAGCTCGAGAGAACGATAGCACGTGATAATGATAGAGCACGACAGTTGAAAAATAATAGAATAATGAACAAGCCCGACCCCATTCATATATATACAAATGTAAGTGGAAGGGAAAAATTAAAAGATCAGACGTTGAAATCCTAACTCCTTCCGTAACGTCGGGTGGCCAAACCATTACTCCATCTGCGAGGATAACCGAGAGAGAAACAATAACACATCAAAGATTTAAAACATCGGAATGGAAGCAAAACGAGAGCCGTAACGGCGGATATATAAAGGACAAGTCATTTCTCCATAGGCACATTCTTTATCGGAGGAGAAAAACACTAACTGACTGGACGGATAATGCTTTTCACAGCCGCAATGGTAGAAGAATAAAGGACATCACGCCTCTCTAATAAGGTCTGAATCGGAAGAGAAAACAGCTAAAGGCTCGGAGAAGTAATGCATTTGGAAGCTGCAAGGACGGAAAACCCAAGGCTTAAAGAGCGACGAGAACAACAACGCGGGGTTTGAACAATCAAAGCGATGATCGGGAGAGTTCAGAGTTTACTGGATGCAACGACGGAGAAATAAATAACAACATGTTTCGATTCGAAACCAAAAACTCAGCCGATTGAGGGAAAAGTATCGAAGAAAACATCGAAGCCAAGACTTATCAATATTGCGCAACGGCGGGAGCACCAACCAAATAAACTTCCGATTCAAACATGATGAAAACGCATTTAAAAGCAGTGATAAAGTTTGAACAAACAGTGGATTGTTTCAAGCATTAGAGGAAGAATCAAACAAGTGATAGATCAATCCAAGCATTAGAAAATCATTCTGAAAAAATCATTAGATTAAATCAAAGAAGAAAATCAAACTGATTCAAGCAAAAGGAGGGTCCTGAAATTTTTGTAATTTTGGGAAAATGTTGCAGCTACAACAAGCGTACAATTCAATACATATGCAAAGTAGTTACTAGTATTATTTCATAGACGATGCCTATGGCTGGGCCATCCATATCCGATCGACATTGAGTTAATTTCAAGGATCACTTGCCTCCCAAAAGAAGGCAACGATCCTATGCCATACTTGGCCAAGGAAGACATTAACCCTATCAAGCGGAAGCATAACCTTCAGCGAATGGGTTGGGGTTTCGTAATTGGGCCCATGTAGGACAAAAGTGTGCACGTCATCACAAATATCCTATCTTGTAAGATTCTCCAGAAGATGATACCCAATCAATGTTTGTTGAAATATTGTAACTTCGAAGAATATTCTATATGTATCTTTTTGTGGTCCCCGATGATCCTACCGGGAGAACCACTTGAATTACATTGTACCTCGATGCTCCTAATTGGAAGAACTAATAAGATTCATGAGGTAGTCCCCTCTAATTGTAAAGGTGGGTCATCAGCACCCCAGTGTGGTTACTTGAGCCTACATGTGTAACTCAAGCCTACATGATTTAACTAAATCCTACATGTCAAATGAGTTAACTTAAGTGAACAGATGAATATAAATAGAGGTGTAGTGCTCCTCATTTGTGACATACACTCTCACTTTTGTAGCGCATTAGTGGAGAAGAGAAGTAGCTGGAGAAGGAGGAGGATCAGGCTTTGATCTCATTGCTGGTTTTATCTTTTATCTTTTTGGGGCATCTATATTGAGGAAGCTTTTGCTGAGTTTTTCCCTTTACAGTTTTCCCAAGATAAATCTTTGTGTTCCTTTTTTTTTGTGTGTGCTTGTCTATCTTTCAATGATCCTGTTTATATGCTTTTGTCATGAAAATGAAATGAAATACTAATGTCTTAGCTAAGCATATGAAAATTTAACATGGTATCAGAGCTAACCTGAGAAGAAGACACTGTGCAGCTGTAGAATCTAGGGCTTATTACTTTTTGTCTCTCTCTCCACAATCAATCAGCAAAAGTATGCTAGGATGACTCTCCATTGAAGGGCTCATCTTTCTGTCGAAGCAGAATTCGATTTCGAGCATTTTCAGTTTTCAATGTGGAAATTAGGGCTTTCTACAGAAGAGGAATTTTTGAGTGAGACCAGCATAGGATTGTTCTCCTCATTAAAACCGAAGTATAGAGATCTGGATCAAGAAATTTGGTTGGGCGAAACTCCGGGAAAGTCAAACCCTAGTTTGACCCTGAGCTAGAAAAACCCTAAATACTAAAAATGCTACGTTTTGGTACATTCTCTATATTACAATATTGGCGAAGGATCAGCCGCTGAAAATTATAGGAGCCGAAGATAAAATCCTGATGAACACTGTTTCAAAACTTCATCCTCAGATTCATTGTATTCCAGGCGAGATGTTCTCTCCAAGTTAGGGTTCCAGCCTCTTCCAGAATTGATCCCTAAACAGGACACATGGGGAGAATTGCAATATCTTGGGCTACTAAGGTCCAAATGAAATTCCTGAAGATTTTCCGTAAAGGGAACCAACTTTAATTTTTGTGGTCAGAATATCAGACTTAGAAGATGAACCAGTGACACGTGGAATTCCGTACAACTTCGCTATTCTGAACAGTCCTGTAACAGGTCACCTTGGGAAAAAGATCATAAATCCCAAATGGTGAAACAAATTCTGATGAAACCTGTGGTTTTGGATCAGGAACATGCGAATTTACCTTAGTACATAATTTCAAACATAGAGAAGTAGAAATTTTGGAGATATCACAGAAATAGTAACAGGCATTTTTGCAGAAGAAATTGGAAAATTAGGGCTTCCTGTTCAGGGAGCTTCCCTCCACTGTTTTCAGAAATGGAGTATATTGGAAAGCTCCATTTGAAGATATCTATCTATCTATCGAATTAGATCTGAAAGATTCTAAGTTTTGAAATTAGGGTTTCTGTGACAAACCCTACATTAGCTAGCTCCGGAACCAGGACGGACACCTCAAATCGGTAAGATCTAATCCTTTGCTATGTTCATTTGAGGTTCTCATTTCAAAGTGATCTATCACATCAGCTTAATGATAAGCCTGGTGAAGTTGACAAATTATGAGCCTAGAAGTATATGCTCTCTCTGAAGAAAATGGATTGGACACCTACATGAGCATAGAGGTTCCAGTTTCAGAGGAAGATGAGGCTAGAAGCCTTTCACAAGAAGAACTTGGTCAAAGCCCAAAATATCATTGATGATTCAATCACAAATCAACCTGTTCTACAAGTGTCTTCCCTAAATACATCGATGAGGTTTTATTCCTTGACCAATCTATTTGAAGGGAAGAACATAGATCGAAATATGACCTTAAGAAACCAGCTGAAGAATGTGAAGATCCAGAATGCAGAGACCATGCAGTCATAAGGATCTCTCAAATCAAAGAACAACTTCAAGCGAGGAAAGAAGAAGTGAAGAATGCAGAAGTGGTGATGGCCACCTTGAATGGCCTCCCAAAATCATGGAATTCATTCATTCAAGGAATGTGTTCCAGAATGAAGTGATTAATTTCAGCAGACTTTGGGAAGAAGAAGAAGCTCATCTTTGAAGATCAAGCTCTCATATTCCAAAGAAGATCCCTCAATCAATGAGGAATATGAAGATCTCAACTCTTGAAGAACTTCTTATCCACCTCAGCATTTGGATAAGAAACGATGCTATCATGAATGAAGAAGACGATGAAGCTGAAGACTCAATAAGGAGTATACCCATGAAACAAATAAAGATAAGTATTCAATTGTCATTTCATGATATTGTTTTGTTATACATTTGATTATAATAAGTTGATGTGTTATGCATGATAGATTGTTTGCATTAATGACTGTATACTACTAATATGCATGTGATGGGTAAGTAGCTCATGGTGCTATACAACTCTCCATTGCTACTTATCAAACCTCTTTGCTGACATATTGGATTAGTGCACAATCTCAATAATGTCATAAAAGGCATCTAGAAAGTTTAGGTGAGATATGGATGAATGTTGTATTGACTAAACAGTTGCATGATGCATAAGAATTTGTTGTTATACATATGTTTTATGAAATAGTTCTAACCATGCAACTGGTGCATTTGAATTGTAGCAAAGGTGATGAACAACCTCCTACAAGAAAAGAAGGATGAGACTTGTTCCGAAGAACAAGTGATGACAATTCAAGATTCACTCCAATAAACATGAATCTGAAGCTCCCAGGGTCAGAGACACCATGATGAAAGAAAGAGCTTCAGAGAATGGTAGATCCACCTTGAAGGATGAAGACCACCATGGGTACAAGAGATAACTCAAGATGAAGAAAATAATGCTATAAAAGAAGCTATGATCAAAGAATAACAGTTGATCATGGGGAATGATGTATACGATATGATGGAACAAGTGTACAAAGCAAGGTTCGTGATTCTCCCTAAAAAGAATAGACTATGACATGACATACTCTATTGACCAGTATATATCAAGCATAGAACCACCTGTACAAAATGAAGAGGGAAGATGATACTCCACTTCAGGGGGAGTGACTACAGAAAATTATATCTGAGTTCGACATGGTACGAAATGATGGATATCTTTGTGATGGATCGAGACTTTACCAAGAGTAAAGTGGGTTTCAACCTTCAAGGTTGAATGCTAAAGACTAGGATATGTTGATGACCTGAGAAGACAAACTCATAGAAGATGTTATGATACTAGAATGATGTTTGGGATATAGTACTCAAACCAGAAAGCAAGAATGTGGTATCTTCCAAATGGATTTGCAAGATAAGATATGTTGCTGATAGAAGTAAGGTAAGAGTTGTGGCTAGAGGTTTCTATCAGAAAGAGGGAATTAATTTTGAAGAGACACTTACTCCAGGAAGCAAGGTACACTTCCTTCAAAACTATCATGGTAGTTTCTTCCATGATGAAGTAAAGACAAGACTTCCTTAATGGTATGATTGAGGAAGAGTTTTTCATCGAATAGTCACGAGGATTTGAAGTTGAAGACAGAAAGAATCAAGTATGCAAGTTCAATAAGGCCCTCTATGGCCTGAAGCAAGCTCCTAGATCTTGGTATGTAAGAGTAGATAGTTTCCTGATGAGCATGGGCTTTGCCAAGAGAAAATTCGATCCTAACCTTTCCTACAAGGTTGTAGAAGATGTACATGTCATTCTATTACTATATGTGGATGACTTATTCTTGACAGGGAATGAGAAACAGATCATGGAAAGAAAGAAGAAACTAGCAGAAGAATTTGAGATGAAATACATTGGGTTAATCCATTATTTCCTAGGTCTGGAAGTATGGAAAAGTTCAGAAGGAATATTTCTCAACCAGGGAAAGTATGTGGTAGAGATATTGAAGAGATTCAATATGTTGGAATGAAAAGTCATGGCCACACCCATGGACTCCAACCTAAAGCTGTTAGCTGATGACTCATTAGAGTTAGTGGATGTGACTCACTACAGACATATCATTGGGTCGTTAATGTACTTAACAAATACCATACCAGACATTTGTTTTGCTGTGAACACCTTAAGTCAATATCTTGTTCAACCAACACGGGTTCACCTAGTAGCTGCAAAACATGTGATGAGATATCTGAAAGGGACTATAGAATTTGGTCTATACTATGATGGTAGCCATGAGTATAGATTGTATGGCTACACAGATGCAGATTGGGCTAGAAGTATCTCAGACAAGAAAAGCACATTAGGTATATGCTTTTAGTATGCTATGAGTTCATGGTTTAGTAGGAAATAGTCCAGTGTTTCTCTTAGCAGGGTTGAAGCAGAATACATAGCAAATTGCTCTACTAAGTTGTGAAGCCATATGGCTTCAGAAGCTGATATCAGGTCTCTTTGACCTGAATATGGACACTACGATGATTCTATATGATAACCATAGTTGTGATGACAAAGAACCCTGTGTTCCGACACAACACGTAGAAATACGGTATTTCTACATACGAGATAAGATGCAGATGATGATACTGTAGATGCAGATGATGGTAATTCAATATTTCTATACTGAATATAGAGTTGATGATATTTCGGTATTCCCATACTAAAGATATAGATGATGATGATTTCAGTATTCACATACTGGAGATACAGATGGTGATAGATCAGTATTCAGATACTGAAGATGTAGATGATGATGGTTTGAATGATGATGTACCGACGAAGCCTCTTCCTTGAGTAGAGTTCGAACACTTTCGAGACAAGCTTGGTTTTGTTCAGAAATACATTCCTTGAAAGGGGGAGTAGTGATGTTGCAGTAGGATTGTATCATCCCTGGGCATTTTCCCTAAAGTGATCCGGAGACCTCGGTCCTCAAGAATGAAAAGGGATTGTATCATCCCGGGACATCTGTCCATAATAGATCTGGTGACCTCGGTCATCGAGAACGTGATGGGATTGTATCATCCCTGGACACTTGTCCTAAAGTGATCCGGAGACTTTGGTTTTCGAGAATGTGGCAGGATTGCATCATCCTTGGACGTAAGTCCTAAAGTGATAGGGAGTAATTATCCCGTAATTGTATCAGGTGACTTCGGTCATCGAGAATGTGGTAGGATTGCATCATCCTTGGACTCAAGTCCTAAAGTGATAGGGAGTGATTATCCCGTAATTGTATCCGGTGAATTCGGTCGTCGAGAATGTGGTAGGATTGCATCATCCTTGGACTCAAGTCCTAAAGTGATAGGGAGTGATTATCCCGTAATTTTATCTGGTGACTTCGGTCGTCGAGAATGTGGTAGGATTGCATCATCCTTGGACTCAAGTCCTAAAGTGATAGGGAGTGATTATCCCGTAGTTGTATCTGGTGACTTCGGTCGTCGCGAATGTGGTAGGATTACATCATCCTTGGACATAGTCCTAAAGTGATAGGGATTGATTCTCCCATAATCAATCCGGTAACTTCGGTTGTCGAGAATGTTGTGGGATTGTATCATCCCTAGACTTTAAGTCCAAAAGTGATCCAAAGACTTTTTGTCTTTGAGTTGTGGATTGCAGGTTGTTTCTGATGATGATGATGACGTATTGATCGAAAGATCAGAGTATGATGATGATGGCGTATTGATCAAAATATCAGAGTGTGATGATGATGACATACTGATCGAAAGATCAGAGTATGATGATGACGCACTATGATTATGATGTTTCTGATCGAAATATCAGAGTATGATGATGATGTTTCTGATCAAAATATCAGAGTATGTTGTGTTAGAATAATCAACCCATAGTTTACCCACTTAGACATTAATTCATTTATTTTTGTCTTATTTTCCTAGTTCATGTGTCCCACCTTGTGCAAGTTGTTAATTTCCTATCCATAGAGGTCAAACTTGCCATCTTTGACTCATGTAGTGCTTCAAAAATCCTTAGGAATCAAATTTTATTTATTCCTAGCCTCCTAGGTGCCCTTCTACGTTTTCTGCTTTATTTCCTGCTTTTTCAGTGTTTTAAGGCACATAGGAAAGCAAGACTAGGTGAGGTGAACTAGTTTTTTGTCCTCTTCATCCTCCACTCTTTTCTCCATGCAAAAGCATGTATGAGATTCCATTCCACTACTCTTTAGCTTGCCAATGTGCCCTTTCCAATTCGTGATCTCCATGACAGATTTGGGATCAACTTTTTACACCTATGGGGGATTTGCCTATTTTGAGTAAGCCTGCTTTATGCTAGTTTTGGATGCCTCCTTATGCATTAGACCTATTGATGTATTCTATATATTCAGAAACCTATGTTATTATAGGTTTGGCTATTGTACACTCAGTTAATATAATTTTGTGTTACAGCTCCATATTTAGTCTCCATTGTTAGCAATTTTGCATGATCAATTGATAATTGTTGTGGGTAAAATTAATCTATTGCTGGAATGAATTTATACATGGTATCAGAGCCATTGTAGGTTGTTACTCTACTTCAAAAATTGTTTTACAGGTTCGACATCAAGACTGGGAGCCTTCTACTGACAGCCGGGACATATTTTCTAAAGCTATGGATTCACAGAAAACTATCTTGACTCCCTTCAACTATTTTGAATGGAAAGCAGAGATGGAGATCTTGTTGAGAGTGAAAGGCCTCTACAGGGTGACTATGGATACAGAAGCAGGTCCCAATGCTGCTACAGAGAAGATCAAATGGCACAATCGGAGAGATGAGGCCTATGGCCTCCTATGTCTCAGTATTTCCCGAGACCTCCTTTTCCATCTCGATGGATTAACTTCACCGGAACAAGTATGGGAGAAGATTTCTGATATTTTTGGAAAGATAGATGAGATGAGGGGACATCAGATTGAAAATGAGCTGATTTCTCTGAGTCCCAGTAGCTTTGAATCCATGCAGCTATATTTCTCCAAGTTCAAAGCACTAGTTTTGCAGCTGAAGCAGTGTGGTATCAAAAAGAAAGATGATCAGCTCGTATTGGCCATCCTCTAAAAGCTAGGACTTGACTACTCAGTCTTTGTTTCGACCTTCTATGCCACAAAAATCACAGCTCAAACCTAGAAGATGCCTAGCCTTGCAGATTTCATGGAATCTCTCACACAAGAACAAGACAAGTTCGTGATGATGGGCACCATCAAACCATCCAAAGATCAAGCTTTGATTGCTGGAGATTCAAGGGTGGATTCAAAAAGAAAAAAGAAAGATAAAAAGCCACCTGAGCAAAGAAGAGACAAGAAGCAGTCTCCAGAGGATCAACAAGGTCCCAAGAAAAATACCCAGAAGAAGAAAAACAAAGGTGAAATGAACAAGTGCTCATACTGTTTGAAGGGAAATCACACTGAAATCTCTTGTATGAAAAAGCAGATTGATATGCTAACCAATATCCTGGAGAAGAATGGCATCTCCCTTCCAGAAAGATCAAAGAAGAGAGAAGGAGGATCAAGTTGATCAAGTTCAGATGATAGAGAGAGTGTTCATGCTCTAGTTGCTGGCACATCAAGCTCACCCAGTTTTATCATAGATTCTGGAGCTTCAAGACACATGGTTTCGACTAAGGAGGCCTTCTCCTCACTGGATATGTCGAAAGGACCATCTATTTTACTGGGAGATGACTCTCTCACTGAAAGTAAAGGCAAAGGAAGGATAGATCTTGATAATGGTAATTTCAACAATGTGTTGTGTGTCCCTGGTCTCGCCTCCAACCTCCTATTAGTGTACCAGATGACCCAGACTGGGTCTCCTAATAAATTCATATTCTCCCCCAATGAAGTTGAGATCACAGAAATCTCAAGTGGTAGAGTCATTGCAAACGGAGTAGTGAATCATGCTCAAAAGGTATACATGTTTTCACACTTCCTACCTTACTCAAACCCCTCTGCTCTTCTCATTCATGCTAATGAAGCCAGCAAGCTGTGGCATGAAATATTTGGCCATCTAAATTACAAGTATCTGTCTAATCTTAGTGAGAAAGAAATGGTCATAGGGCTGCCCAAGATAAAAAAATTTCAAAGGATTCTGCCAAGGCTGTATCCTAGGAAAACACCCAGAGCATAAGTTTGAGAAAGCTAGTCATGAGAGAACCTCTGCACCCCTCGAGCTGATTCACAGTGATGTTGCTGGCCCATTCCCTCATATGTCCATGAGTCAGGCCAAATATGCATTGACCTTTATTGATGATTTTTCCAGGTATTGTTGGGTTCACTTCATGAAACACAAGTCTGAAGTTTTTGGCCTATTCAAAGTCTTTAAGGCTTTGGTTGAAAACCAGTGTGGAAGGAAAATCAAGGTCCTCAGATTTGAAAATGGTGGTGAGTATGTCAAGTCTGAGTTTATTAACTATTGTGCAGATGTAGGTATTCATATGTAGCATTCTATCCCTTACACACCACAGCAAAATGGTGTTGCTGAGAGGAAGAACAGATCACTGAGGAGATGGCAACATGCATGATGGAGGCCAAAACTTTGCCACCAAAGTACTGGGCCAAAGCTATCAACTGTGCCGCCTATATCCAGAATAGGGTTCCTCACAAACATATTGATGGCATGAATCCCTTCGAAGCATGGAGTGGGCACAAGCCATATGTGACCCATTTCCGGATTTTTGGCTTAAAGGCATGGGCTAGAATCCCGACAGAGAAGAGGAAGGCTTTGCAGCCCCAAAGCCAAGAGTTTCTTTTTGTGGGATACTCTGAATATTCAAAAGGGTACAAGTTGATAAATTTGAGCACAAACAAATCCTTCATTGAAAGGTGTGTTCAGTTTGAAGAAGAACCCCTTGCAGAAGTGGAAATTGGTGAAGCCTCTTCACCACCTGAACCTCAAGAAGTAAGTAAAGATTTTGTTGAACATGCTGATTCTGATTTGTCTGATGGAGATGAGTTTATTGCAGACCCAAACATCCCCACAAGGCCTAAATGGGCAGCCAAGACACTACATGCTACAGGTGAGCTAGTTGGGGATCCCAATGACCCAAGGAGGACTAGATCTCAATTTGAGAGTGGTCTGTGCATGAAGGATCCTATGTTTGCTGAAAAGTGATATTTGATGGTGGAGTCTGATCCTCAAACATATGAATAAGTACCAAGAGATCCAATATGGCAAGCTTCCATGAAGGAGGAGTTCAGCTCACTCCAGAAGAGCAACACATGGGAGCTAGTGGATCTTCCTCCAGGGAGAAAACTAGTACAGTGTAAGTGGGTCTATAAGACCAAATTTTCTGCTGATGGTTCACAACTGAAGCAAAAGGATATATTGGTAGCTATAGGCTACTCATAGGTTCATGGCATCGATTACAATGAGACCTTTCCCCCGGTGGCAAAGACGGATTCCATCAGGCTAGCTCTAGCCATTGCAGCATCAAGGCAATGGGAGGTACATCACATGGATGTAAAATGTGCCTTTCTGAATGGAGATATCACTGAGGAGATATATATGCAGCAGCCTCAAGGTTTTTCTACTAACCCTTCTCTTGTGTGCAGGTTGAGAAAGTCATTGTATGGGCTAAAGTAAGCCCCCAGGGCTTGGTATGCCAAGATAGATAGCTTCTTGCTATCTCTGAATTTTGTTCGGTGCAAATCAGATCCAAATGTCTATTTGAAGTCTGTTAATGGTTCATTAATGATCATTGTGTTATATGTTGATGACCTCCTCATTACACGAAGCTCACAGGTT
>LPNX010152071.1:314138-335490 GCA_001517045.1 Pseudotsuga menziesii | reverse complement strand
TGGAAAGCAGCCAAAAGGATCCTTAACTTTGTTCAGGGAACAAGGACACATGGGATATTCTATAAGGAAAAATCTGATCTTGATTTGATTGGATTTACTAACAGTGATTGGGCAGGTGATAGAATAGACAGAAAGTACACTTCAGGTTATGTGTTCATGCTTGCAGAAGGGCCAATCAGCTGGTCAAGCAAGAAACAGAGTGCCATTGCACTCTCATCTACAGAAGCTGAGTACAGAGGAGTTGTTAATGCAGCAACTCAGTGTTTATGGTTGCAGGGTTTACTTGGAGAGTGTGGTTTCGAACCAGAGTACTCAACTACCATCTACTGTGATAACTAGAGTACCATTTGAATATGCAAAGATCCAGTTTAGAAGCAGAGAACCAGACACATTGAGATTCACATGCACTACATCAGAGAGCTTGTGCATGATGGCACCATTTACCTACTCTTCTGTTCATCTTCAAAACAAGTAGCTGATATCTTCACCAAAGCATTTTGTGAGAAGACCTTCAGCAATCTCAAATCACTACTAGGGATTTCTGATCATGCTGTAAAGGCATGAGTGGAGACAAGATTCTACATTTTTGTTTTACAGTTCATGTTTAAGGGAGGATTTTCCCAAGTTGGTTTTTCCTCTTTCCTTGTTTATTTGGACTTGCAATATGTAAAAGGGTGACTAAGACTTGTTGCTAGGCCCTATATTTTTGATTTATTACTCATAAAGTCAATATTAAGGGGGGGTGTTAGAATAATCAACCCATATTTTACCCACTTAGACATTAATTCATTTATTTTTGTCTTATTTGCCTAGTTCATGTGTCCCACCTTGTGCAAGTTGTTAATTTCCTATCCATAGAGGTCAAACTTTCAATATTTGACTCATGTAGTGCTTGGGAAAGCCTTAGGAATCAAATCTGTTTTATTCCTGGCCTCCTAGGCGCCCTTCTACTTTTTCTGCTTTATTGCCTGCTTTTTCATTGTTTTAAGGCATAGGAAAGCAAGACTAGGTGAGGTGAACTAGTTTTTTGTCCTCTTCATCCTCCACTCTTTTCTCCATGAAAAAGCATGTATGAGCTTCCATTCCACTGCTCTTTATCTTGCCCATGTGCCCTTGCCAATTCGTGAGCTCCATGACAGATTTGGGATCAGCTTTTTACACCTATGGGGGATTTGCCTATTTTGAGTAAGCCTGCTTTATGCTAGTTTTGGATGCCTCCTTATGCATTCGAACTCTTGATGTATTCTATATATTCAGAAACCTATGTTATTACAGGGTTGGCTATTGTACACTCAGTTAATATAATTTTGTGTTACAGCTCCATATTCAGTCTCCATTGTTAGCAATTTTGCATGATCAATTGATAATTGTTGTGGGTAAAATTAATCTACTGCTGGCCTGAATTTCTACATGTTGATGATGTTTTTGATCGAAATATCAGAGTATGATGATGATGTTTCTGATCGAAAGATCAGAGTATGATGATGATGTTTCTGATTGAAATATCAGAATGTGATGATGATGATGTTGCTGTTGATCGAAAGGGAAACATGTTGATGATGATATTGCTGATCGATAGGTCAAATTACTGAAGAAGTTGTTGTTGATCGAAAGGTCAAGGTGCTGAAGATGTTGTTGCTGATCAAAAATTCAAAGTGCTGAAAATGTTGCTGATCAAAAGGTCAAAATGCTGAAGATGTTGTTGCTGATCGAAAAGTCAGAGTGCTGAAGATGTTGCTGATCGAAAGGTCAAAATGTTGAAGATGTTATTGCTGATCGAATAGTCAAAGTGCTGAAGATGTTGCTGATCGAAAGGTCCAAGTGCTGAAGATGTCGTTGCTAATTGAAAGATCAAAATGCTAAAGATGTTGCTGATCAAAGACTGAATATTGAAGATGAAGACTACATGATGTTGAAAAGCTTCGAATGATTTATAGATGTGTTACCCTGCTGATGTTGATGATGTCCCCTATCTCTACTCTTGTTGTTGTTGATGTTGTTGTAGAATACCCTTCTCGTTAAGGGGGAGTGTTGAAATATTGTAACTTCGAAGAATATTCTATATGTATTTTTTGTGGTCCCCGATGGTCCTACCAGGAGAACCACTTGAATTACATTGTACCCCGATGCTCCTAATCGAAAGAACTAATAAGAGTCATGAGGTAGTACCCTCTAATTGTAAAGGTGAGTCATCAGCACCCGAGTGTCGTTACTTGAGCCTACATGTGTAACTCGAGCCTACATGTCAAATGAGTTAACTTAAGTGAACTGATGAATATAAATAGAGGTGTAGTGCTCCTCATTTGTGACACACACTCTCACTTGTGTAGCGCATTAGTGGAGAAGAGAAGTAGCTGGAGAAGGAGGAGGATCAGGCTTTGATCTCCTTGCTGGTTTTATCTTTTATCTTTTTGGGGCATCTATATTGAGGAAGCTTTTTCTAGCTTTTTCCCTTTATGGTTTTCCCAGGATAAATCTTTGTGTTCCTTTTTTTTTTTTGTTCTTGTCTATCTTTCAGTGATCCTGTTTATATGCTTTTGTCATGAAAATGAAATTAAATACTGATGTCTTAGCTAAGCATACGAAAATTTAACAATGTTCGACAGTAGTGGTGGAACTCACAGATTTATGTGCACTAGGGGGAGTATTTAATTGGTCGCAGTATCTGCTGAATGAACTTATAGATGATGCAATGCAATCCCAGCACAAGGACACCTCCAAATTCCACTATTCCTGGCTACTAATATTAATTTCATTCACTTTGTGGGGTAACCCATTGGACTACGTGCAGATGGATGTCCCACTACCTTGGCTTGGTGTAAGGTACCAGGATTTGTGGGAAGACAAGGTGGAAAGAAATCGATAGAAGGATAAAAACATTTCATTCTTTTTACATGCAGAGACACTACGTGATTTTGTCTACCAATCCCACAGAATCTGCACTGCGACAGTACACAGGTATGTCACATTTATCAAGTTTCAAGATGAAGTGCATAATATGATCCTAGAGACAACAAAGGACCCAATAAAACAGGTGCACAATGTGGCCTTCATGGTGACAAACGAGTACGTGGATGAAATTAACAATCTTTGGCATGAGGAATGGTACGGCCCACTAGCAGAGCCGCTTCCTGAAGAGCAGTGTGTAGAGGAACCATCGCTTCACCAAGTTAATGGTGAAGAGCATGAAGGCAATGACAACCAAGATGATCAGTTGTAGGAATGCAATGAGGTATTTCTTGTTTTTGGGGTAGTGGGGTCCATCAAAAGTATGCCGAGTGGGTACTCGTTGGATGCGGAATTTAATTCCACATCCACTGAGCTCTCCCGATCGAAATTTGAGTAAAAACACGTGGAGATATGTCAAAAATACAAACAAAAAAGTAGTTTTTTTCTTTTCTTCCTCCCAAATTAATAAATATTATTTTATTATTTTAACTATTATTTTATGAAATTTTTTTAGGAGGCCCATTTTGAGTTGAAATTTCCTCTAATGAAAAATAAAGATACTGCAGCAAGAAGTATAGACCCTTCACGAACAAGAACAGGCTAGGGAAGATGAGGTAGAGACACATCAGAACATTATTCAGCCCGTGTAGCAAAAAATTCAAGGCATAGTACAATCAATAAAGGTAGAATCATTGGAACATATGCATTCCGACCGTGTTGAGTAGTTGGACTCCCAAGCCGAATAAGTTTCAGAGGAAGTAGCTAAGGTTCAAATTATGGTGAATACATTCCAGGACAAGGTTCATCCTCTTGCAGCGACAACTTAAAATTGTGCAAGGGAATAAGGCTGAGGTGTGCAAACCCCCCCCAAAAAAGGAAGAAAGTGCGCAAGGAAATAAGTAGGAGAAGGTGCACAAAAAAAAAAATGCAGAGTGACGGCCGCGTTGATTGCGCCTCTTCCTATGTCCATTGCTTCGTGGCTCAGGATGAGCCACATGTGAGTGTTGGTGGCCTGTTGTCCTAGGAAAGGAGCACAAGGGAGAAGTTAGTGCACAAGCAAAATAAGGTGCGTCATGCGCGCGACAGAAAGAAAGGCAGGTCACGAAGGAAGCAAAGGACTAACACAGGTAGAATGAAGAGAGGTGTGATGAAGGAAAGGAAAGCACATGAGTGTACAAGTGATAATGGTCAGAAAACAACAGGTGCATATTGTGTTCGTTTAAGGCAGCGTAATCCTGTAGCAACGCACGTATGAGGGAATATTTGTAAGTCAGGCCAATAGTGCCTTGTGTCAAGTCATAATCACCATAGCTGTAGCCTGAGGGGAGGCTAATGGTGATAGTTAATGGATTTCTTTTATGTAGTTGACCCTGCGTGGTCCTGTAAAATAGTATAAATAGGAGGGATTCAATAGTGAGAGGGTTGGTGATAGTTGAATTTTCAATAGTTAGAGGGTTAGTCTTGAGTTCGGTAATGGTTGATTAATGGTTGGTAATAGTTATTCTTTTGGCTATTCATTGGCGGTCCAAAGGGAAGGATGTGATTTTCCTATAATTTTGTATAGTTTGGAGGAAGAGAAGACTCAGGAAGAGTCTGGTAGCGATAGGAGGTTGTTGAGCCACGGATCTGGCTGCTATGTGTGCATACCGCTAGGAGAAGAAGTAGGGTAGAAGAACAAACCAGAGAGCATGAGAACTAGAAGTTTGAGTCATAAATACATATTTTTGGGTGTTATAACATCTAGATTAATTCACCTAATATTTAATTATCGACCAGGGTTGGTAGGATTAGAGTTGATACAAAATATATGTGAAGGAAGAGGGTGTCATGTAAATATTTTAACAAACAAAAGATCAAGAGATCTTTCAAAATGAAAAACTGAGTCAATTTCCTAAGAATTCAATTATTAAAGTAATTAAACTAGAACAAAATATTGAACTAAATAATTGACAATTTATTTTATAATCAAATAACTTTAAACCGAAAAAGATATTATTAACAACTAATTTTAAATTGGAAACTAAGATGCAAGGAAAACCTAATTAATAAGCAAGTAGAAAACTTAATAAAGAAAATTAAATAAGAAGAAACAAGTAGAATACTTAATAAAGATAATTAAATAAGAAAAAACAAGTAGAAAACTTAATAAAGAAAATTAAATAAGAAGAAACAAGTATAATACTTAATAAAGATAATTAAATAAGAAGAAACAAGTAGAAAAATTAATAAAGATATCTTTGAATCCTGTCCTACAAGTCTCTTTTAGTAATCACACAACGAAAAAGGAATAACCTAAAAACATGCTAAAAATAACAGACACAATACTGAATTTACGTGCAAAGGATAAATCAATATGAAAGCATAAACACAAAACAATACATCAGTAAAGAAATCATAAACAAATTCAAGAAACAAAACATAAGATAGCTTAACACATATTCAAGGTGAAAAAGAAGTAAATAAAATGATAAAACTTTGATAAATAACCTAAAACATTCTAACTTTAACTTCAATGTTAAATAAAACTATCATCTAGCTATCTCAGTCAAAACATACTTCAAACATTAAACAAACAGAACTGAAAACAATCTCAAAACACATCAAAAACACTAAAAACGAAACTAAGGGTTGAATGACAGACTGAACTGTAGGTTTGAAAAGGGTGGTCGAATGACAGTCTACATAGTTAAAATGACAAAAATTAACCTAAATGATCTAATCTTCAGTTGAATCCATGCAGATGTAAATCCAATGCATAAAGATAATAAATAAAACTACTTATTAAGCTAATTCAATAGTGAAATAAACTTAAACAAATTCATGAACATAAAGAAAGTGTTGGATGTTAATAAACAAACTAGAATTTAAATTGCATAAACTTATAACTTATAACATAAAGGAAATAAACATAACTGAATTTAAAAGCAATCTATTCTATATGCTTGCAAATCCTAAATAGTAAATTGGAAATGAAATGACTGAAGTAAATTCAAAAGAAAACTATGCACGCAGTTAACTATCTAATTTCAGAAATAAAATGAATTACAGGAAAATAAACTGATAAAACAAACTGTAAATTAAACTAGCTACAATAGAAAAGATTAAAGAAATAAACAAGAAAAAGGAAAGAAACCTCTAGTTGATGAGGGGCCCTCTCAGCAATCAGGGGTGCCTCCTGGCTAACTTCTACTCAAAACGCAATTTTTAACAACAAACCATACAACTCTTTATTCAAACAATGGAACATAAATACAATGTTCTTCTCCAAAAATGACTGTTTGACAAGTAAAAAATGATCAAATCCTAACTATGCACAAGAAGGTGTTTATATACAACATTTACAGGGATGAGCAATTTGACCCTTTATTGGTTGACTGTTCTCTAAATTTAGTTGACTATTAAGGAGTTTAACTGATCACAGGACAACACAAAGGATATTCCATTCGTCAGCACGAGTTCGGTTCTATTCATTGGATAGGGTACGCACAGGCTCATTCTTTAGCATGGTTGGTTCTCAGAGGTGGCATACGGATCCTTCCTTAGCATAGCGATGGGAGTGATGGTGAGCAGAGGAGAGTACACGACAATTTTTCTAGAGCGTAGCTTAATAAATCAACCCAACGTATGGTTAGTAGGTGAGGTTTCGACAAACGAGGCTGTGAGCTGATGGATTATCTAGAACGCAAACTTCATTACCCATACACATGGAGAGCAGGTCGTTTGAAGAAATTTTTCACATTTTAATGCTTGAAATCAATCTTCAACATTGCACAGTCTGGTTAGTGATATGGATAGAAAGATGAACAGCGAGCTCGACCGAGAGATTGATATGGTAGGCATAGATCTAGGATGAACAGAGTGTCTGTTTGCTGGTGCACTTCAAAACTAAAGTCTATAGTAACATGTTTTAACACCTGGAAAACTATCAACTAGTTTCATGCAGCGAGTTGGATGACAAGCTGGACGTCGAGCTCGACATGCTGTGTGCATGGTAAGCTGAATGCGTACTTCTTGTTAATTTGTCCCAAAAATATTATAAAACCTGCAAACAAATATACAAATCAATTAATATATCAAATGTGCTTTAATAATGTATATTTTAATTAATAAAATCATAAAATAATAATAATAAATGGATTTTATATAAACCTTAAATTTATACATACCTTGGGCTAAATGATGATCTGTAAGACATAAAATATGCAAAAATATAATAAAACATATGTTTAAATGAGTAATTTAATTGTAAAAAATGATAACAAATCTAGGATCAACATTTCCCCAAACCGGAGAAATGCCAGGTCCCACTAAGAAAAAAGAAAGATAACAGATCACACTATCATAGTGAATTTTGAGACGTGAGCCAACAATGAGCATATACATAAGGTTTAAAATTAATTCAACCATGTCCAAAGTAAAAGATTGGACATGTTTGAAGATATGACATGAAAAGTATAAATCGCATTTATAATCAAGAAAATTGATCATTTAATAATTTACATGCATGATTGGGTAAGAGGATAAGGTTGTCAATAATGAAATGATAAGAATAATTTCTAAGTATCCATATGAAGGTAAAAAAAATATTTTCCAAAAACAAAATTTGGTTAGTAAATTTTAATTATAATTGCTATAATATTACAATGTTTTGTTCAAATCGTCATTTGGTATTTCATTTGGACCTTCATTCGATTCTTCATATAGTTCTTCATATTGATTTTGTTGTAAAAATATGCTTCATGCTATAATCAAGTTCCACTGGTTATATTATCCTAAAAACACTTATCATTTGTCAGATATAAATAGATCTATGATAAATAATGGAAAGTAAAAACAATCTATTTTTTCCCAATTCTTCCCCCCAAACCAACGATATGGCGTGTCCTTAATCCATAGAAGAGAGAAGAATTGATTGTTCCAAAAAATAAAAATAAAAGAGTTCCATTATGTTGTTTATTATTTTGTTTACCCCAAAGTATGTGAGATTTACAATCTATGGGTCCCATTTCTAGGATAATGACATCCTAGGTATATGTTGAATTAGATGGTTAGGTTCAAGCCCAATTTGCAGCCATTCTAAAATGACATGGGAAACAATTGGCTGTGACATGTTGATTCATAAATTCTAAAAAATATTCTTTAGATTATCATTTTTTTATGAACTATGTGCATAGTAGTGCATTAACCAGATCTCTTTTACCACGTATTGCCCCGCTTCCAGCATGCATGTTTAGTACCGCGACAGGCTTACCTTGGTACAATGTTAGGATAGTCCCACTGTTAGTGAGTCTGTTCAGTACCCCAACCGGTTTACTTGCAGTTATCAAGATTCTGTGTTTTGATTTTTTAATTAGCATTGACCTGCTACCAATAGGCCTGTTCAGTACCCCGATGGGTTTTCCTTGTATAATGATATTAATATAGGGAAGTCGATTGGTACTAGAGCGTGTTAAGTCCTACTAAACACATAATCCAATTTTTTTTTGTAAAATAAACTTATAAGTAATTTTATAATGGCCATAACCATAGATCATGTCAAAAGAGAATAACTTAAAGCTGTTCTTTAACCTTACAGTCCTTCTTCTTCATAAAAAGTAATGTTCCCCGCATACAAAAATTTCACTTACTCTAGAATTATCACCAAAATACTTGAGAGATAAGTTTTGATAACAAGTATAAGATGAACTAGTAATCCATAGGTGTAAAATGAGAATGTGAAAAATATGATAATGAAAGTGGGTCTATCAAGCAACTGTTAAAAAACAAAATCAGAAATATACATGTCTGAATCAAAATACCAAAAACCATATGAATCATAGAAGAGCTAGTTAAGAATGATATACAGAGGATTGTAAATTTTTAATTTTCACTATAAGCTAAAAATTTCACAAGTACCCAAAGAAAGGTTAAGATACCTGATAAGTGTTTTAACATACTTCCCTTTTCCAAGTAATACTCCATGAACTGCTTATAGAGATAGAATACTTGTAATCAAATTGCAAAACCACTTGTTAGATGATCCAATTTATTCATTAAGACATAAAAAAGAAAAAGACTTCCTTGTAAACAATCTATTAGAAATGAC
Source organism: Pseudotsuga menziesii (assembly GCA_001517045.1). Lineage (NCBI taxonomy): Eukaryota > Viridiplantae > Streptophyta > Pinopsida > Pinales > Pinaceae > Pseudotsuga > Pseudotsuga menziesii. The sequence continues at coordinate 326,456 of LPNX010152071.1, read as the reverse complement.
TCTTATTTATTCAAAGAACACACATATTTACAAATATACAAGTGACAATAACCCAAAATACTTTTTAAGGATCGGGAGGAGGAGGAATAGCTTCCCCTTTGACTAATTCCATTTCATTTTGCTCCAAAATATTTTTTATAAAATATTGTTTAGATGTCGTTTGATCATAAAGTCTAAGTCTATGTCCATTTACTACAAAGAAAATTTGTGAACCATCAATTGTTTTAATTTTTACTGACCCACTGTCAAAAGTTGTAACTACTTCGTAAGGTCCCATCCAATGGGTAGTTAATTTTCCTTTGAAAATTTTAAACCGTGAGTTGAATAGTAGTTCCCAATCTCCAGTATTAAATTGCTTTTGCTTTATAAATTTATCATGCCATGTCTTTCCTTGATTCTATATTAGAATGGTTCTTTGGAGTGCATCTTGTCTAATCTCATCTAACTCATTAATCTGCAATATTCATTATTTATGTGCTTCATCCAAATTCATGCCTAATGGTGCGTCCATACGAAAGGTTTTAACTTGAAATTCAATAGGTAAAAAGACTTGTTTTCCATACACTAACTCATAGGGGGTATTGCTGGTAGGTAAAAGGACTTGTTTGTTATCAGGAATATCGCACCTTTTGCGGACATAAGCTGTTCCTCTGGTCTGAATTGTTCAAATCCAGAACAAGTGAGTCACAACTAGGTCGTAAGAATTTCACTAGAAACTATTGACGCCTGGAATAAGATCTCAGATGGAAGACCTACATAAACACATCAAACACATGACAACATCAAAGATACTAGAAAACTATCCATAGATCCATATCAGTGACTAAGGAATCTTATAATACACATGTGAGATTATAACACAACAGATATATGGGAAAGAAATTGAATTTGTATTAATATATGAATCAAAGAGCTTACAATCATTTTTCCTTTGTGTCGATGCACTCCTTCACAATACTAACCTTGCATCCCCGATAGCTCGAACATGCTCCCTTATGCTCTCTAATGGATTAGGCCAGGATGTTAATTCAGCAGCATAACATTACTCTTTTCTTCTCTCCTCAACCATGGAGTATGAGCTTGGTTTTATAGGGATCAAAGGGATAGGAATGGTTGAGAAATAAATGGGTGAGGTGGCCATGAGATACCCAAAGCATGGATCTTGAGCTTAACTGACCCAGGTGAGTAGGGATAATGTTAGCCACAAAGACATTTCTCTAGAAGCTTCATGAAACCTCCTTTTTTCACTTTTTACAAAGGGCACCGCTTATACTCCCTTATGGAAAAGCAGTGCAAGGTGAGAACCATGCCAAAAACAAAGGTCAAATGAGGTGGCAATGCCTATCGTCCAAATGACTCAGAAGGTGCTGTATAACAAACCACTTATAAGCCTAAGGGTAAGAGCAGTGTTTGATTTTTGTATGCTGAATCAACATTTGGATCACTTTTTCACTTCAAGTTTTGGATTGAGGGAAAATAGAGGTCATAGAGATCTTATCACATCCTGGTGATAGGATTTGGGTATAACAGAATCCCCCCCAAAGCATGAGTCTAGAGGTATATGATATGCGAGAGCTTTGATAGAGCAAGTTATCAGTTCGAGGTAAGAGCTAGCTTGATCAGAGAGTATCATCGAGTAGGAATCTTCAATACATCAATACTTTGACTCATGAGTAAATGTAACCTCATCATTGTTGCTAACCAATACAAAGCAGATCCATGAAAGGAATAAACAAACATGGCTACTAGAATACATCGTAGATCCATGTGATAGAGGACTCAAACCTAGAGACAACTACCAGATATATGTTGTAATCTCATAGATCACATAAGGTTACCAATAATACATACAAAAATATACAGAAATATACACAGATACAAGAGACAAGAACAGATAGGATGAACACATTATATTATTCTCAATAAATCGTACAAAGCCAAGAACTGAACTGAGTTCTTGTAAGGCTCAACAGCCTAATATATACAGGTTACAAACAGTTACAATCATAACTACTTGTCGGTTCACCGAACCGACACGACTATTAGTTAACAGACTCTAATCACTGTGTTTACTCAGCCGACCGACTTAGTCGGCTGATCGACTAAGTCGGTCCCTCGACTTAGTCGGCTGATCGACTAAGTCGGTCTTCGTTCAAGTCAACTTATGTCGACTTGCTCCTTCTACATCTCCCCCACAAACAAAACATTTCTTCGTCCTGAAGAAAGAGGGAGGTACAAAAATTGAAATCCTGTCGAACCCTTCAGACTTGCTCCTGTTGAGGACTATGTAGGCGGATGTTCAGCCGTCGCTGAACGCATACTTCGACGATACGTTGTAGTCTAGTTGGTTAGGATACTCGGCTCTCACCCGAGAGACCCGGGTTCAGGTCCCGGCAACGGAACCAATGTTGTAATCTCACAGATCACATAAGGTTACCAATAATACATACAAAAATATACAGAAATATACACAGATACAAGAGACAAGAACAGATAGGATGAACAGATTATATTATTCTCAATAAATAGTACAAAGCCAAGAACTGAACTGAGTTCTTGTAAGGCTCAACAGCCTAATATATACAGGTTACAAACAGTTACAATCATAACTACCTGTCGGTTCACCGAACCGACACGACTATTAGTTAACAGACTCTAATCACTGTGTTTACTCAGCCGACCGACTTAGTCGGCTGATCGACTAAGTCGGTCCCTCGACTTAGTCGGCTGATCGACTAAGTCGGTCTTCGTTCAAGTCGACTTATGTCGACTTGCTCCTTCTACAATATACAACACAGATATATGTCATACAAACAGAAATTTGAGCACAACCATGACAATACAAATGTGGATCCATGCTGGTACTTCATACAATATACTCCATCACAACCTAGGTAGAAAGCTATGAGTGTTTAACAAATACCCAGGGTATTCATCTTGTCTTCCACAAAGTATGAATCTATCCATATGATTACAATGTTATGAAGTTGAACATGGTAGAAACCACTTGATTACCAGCCAATGATGTGAACCATTAACAAGTGTGAGGGAGATCACCATTGATGTTAAGGATTCCCAAGGTACCCTAGTACAATCTACTGAGTGTCAATAGATGTTTTGATGTCGAACACCCACTGGAATATTTCTATCAAAGGTCAATGACGTAAACCTATATAGAGAGTGAGAGAATCTATCATTGAGGCATACAAAACTCAAGATACTAAACTTGTCTCTAAGACTATTTCCCAGATGATGAGCTGATGTCAACAGGAATAGTCTCGTTGAAGGAGGGCCATGATGAATCCCACATCAACGACACAAAACTTGGAACACAGTTATGGAATGTTGTAGATAATGTAACCATAGGATTGACTCAAAGTACTAACACAAAGGATGTTTTAATTGAAAGGGTAAACTTCTTTCTTCATTTGAACATTGGGCAGCATGACAAAAGACTTGGCAGCATGAATAGACCTGATGGACACTAAATATAATAGTGGGAAATGCATTCTTTTGAAAGACTCAAAGGAGTAACATGACTCATGAAATTGGATCGAATTGTAAGTCAACTAAATAACCAATTGACTGAATGATATGCAGACAAGTGCCATCTTCAAAGGTGAAAAACAACTACCATTTGATTTGCAAAATAGTTCCATTCCCTTAATTCCCCCATCATGATTTATGAGTGCCTCTTTTAATTTTTACGAGTCCAAAGAGCGTAACAAACACTTGTTTAATATTATCCAAAGACAAGTCCATTCTCATACAATTTACAAACCTGATAAAGGAGGGGTTTGTTCCCTGAATGGGTCTCTCAGTGTTTAGTTTAATGAGTCCAATGAAAGAAAAATTTGTATCGTTCATGTTTAGAGAGTTTGAACGAAGATGAAAGAAAACTCCAAAGGGTCCTTTTTTGTATGGTTTAGTCTCTAGGGACCGAAAAAGTGTAAAATAATACCCAAGAGAACTCTTCCAGTCATGATTGGCTGGAGCATTCCTTTTTCTTAAATAGTCTATTCGAACTGAAAAAGAGATAACCTACCGTTGGAGAGATGACTCTTCAAATACTTTTATGAGTATGAACAAGATAAGTACTCAAAAATATTTTCATATTTAGGGATTTGAAAAGAGCTTAAAGGAGACTCCATTAGGTTTCATTTTCACGATGAGAAGTTTTATGAGCCTAAAAATATTCAGAAAAAGACTCGAAACTTTGATACTGAGTTCGAAGAGTGTGACTAAAGTGTCGAAACAAATGCTCGGGGAATTTTTCCATTTTATGGAAGTACGAAAAATTAAAAAACAAACTCCTCATTGACTTTACTATTCTTGTTTTTACTCCTGTAAGGCTAAAAAACGATCATTAATCTCTCAAAAAATGAATTTAATGAACTATATAAATGGGTGTTTATATAATAATGATTTTTGAAATATCAACATAACAAATAAAACCCTAAAAATATATAGATAATTCATTTGAATGGTAAAATAAAATCATTTTACTATTTACCATTTGGTGAGAGTATTATGGAGAAAATAGAGCCAGATTTTCAGTCATTCATTCCGGAAGATTCCACCATCTGATTCAAGCACCGTCAGAGCCACGTAAAGGTATGAACCCTATCCTTTTTTTTAATGCATTCATTTTTTATTTTATGGGTTTTTTTTACAGTTTTAGGAAATCCCTAAATACAAAATATAGGCATTGCTCCTACCCCTTTCGGGACAGGTGGTGCCCAATAAGAACATTGCATGTTAAGCTGCACTCACGCAATTCCACTGCTCTGTGAAAATGGAGCTCAGGTGGTGTCAGTCATGAGTGGGGAAGCTTGAATGGGAAAGAAAGAATAGGAGTTTTTAAATGATTTTGGTGATTGATTATGTTTCTAATTAGTCCATTAATTGTTTTTGGCAGGTTCTGACAGATAAAAAATAGTTATATAGAAATAACAACAACAAGACGATGGTGATTCCTTTTCCGAGAGAAATGAGGGGTGTATAGCTATACTGAGGGACTATGGGATTCTAAAATTATTTCACACTGCTAGTATGGTGTCCCATGAATGCTTGCTGGAGTATATCCTTCATATGTGTAACCTAGAATAACAATATTTCGAGGTGGGAGCCCATGTGTTGACTATTTAGGTAGAAGATATCTAATTCTTGACAACATTATCCAGATGGGGTGCTCTTATTTCACTAACTAGTTCCCATGGAGGGAATGTGACCATCGAGGAGTTGATCAACCTTCACTGCATACCTGGTACTAGAATGTCTGGGAAGAAAATTCCAATTAAGGCAGTGGTGGACGATCCTTTTCGTACAGGTCTTTTCATTATGTAGAGGTTGGTTGGGAGCCAAGGAGCTCATCAGGATTATAGAGAACACATGATATATGCTATAGAGACCATGGAACCTACTTTATTTAATTGGGAAGAACCATTACTTTCGATCTTCATGGACCAGCTGACCAAGTGTCATCAAGGAGAGATAAAATAGTTTGGGTATGGATCCATCTTAGGATATTTCTTCTTTGAGAGGTTCCCTCACCCAAGGCCCCAAGTGGTATTAGTGGAGCTGAGGGTGAGAGACCCTCGTATGCTAAGGTGGGACAGAATCATGGCCTGCACGGGAGTAGGCAGGGGAAAAGTGAAGTTTGGGGATCCATTTTTTCGCTGGTTGAATGACCAAATCCTCATGATTGAGGTTTATGCATATGCGGGTACTAACTTCAGGGGTGACCTTGATCTACCACTTCCACCTGGTGTGTAGTACGGAGACATTGGTATGAAACAAAACCCTAAAATGGAAATTTGTGTTTTTGTATTTTAATGTTTTTTATTTTTTATGTGTAGTAACAAGACCCAAATATCTTCATGTAGATGTTGTAATAGCATGCCCCGAGGGATCTTCCCAACTACGCAGGAGAGCAGGAACTCAGTTTGTTCAATGGGGTGCTGACCCAATGGGAGAGTTAGAGGAAACTCTGGAGAGGTTGACTCTAGATATACATGATGCATCCATCGATGACCTCCCCATGAGGTATCATAGGCACACTGTGTTGAGGCCCGGAAATTCATAGGCAGCAACAGTGAGGGATTCTCCCCAGTCAACGTTCCCAACTAGCCCATTGGCTGTTTGGTATAGGGAATCCGTCCGGTTCACGGTTCGGCTACCGTAGGTCAAAGTAACGAAACAAAGGTTTTACCAGTTGCGGCCCGATCCACCAAGTTTTTTTTGTATTTTTTGACTTAATGTATGATATGAAAGTGCCTAATTAGCCATGCAGGGTGATAAGATGCGAGGAGCAATAATAATGCGATGCCCAAGTTCTTACCTCTTGTCTTAGACTCACTAGCATCCCAATCACAGACAACAAGAAAAAGAAACTAACTATCTAAACTATCCCTAGGGAGCAGGATTATCACTTATAAGTGAGTAATACATTGTGTACATGCATTATGAAGAGTTACAGTTAGCTGACACTTCTTTCAATACACACGAACAATTACAGATATTTAAACAACCAGATAGCCGATTATTTTAGGAACAACATTTATTACTCACAGTGGAAAACATCCCAAAAGATACTAAATAACATTCAACAAGAACATAGGTTTAGGAAGTTAAATACTCTCACAGTAAATGAAACACAGCTGAAAACAAAATAGTTCCTCTTCAACTTTATTCATTCAGTCGCATTGATACATTCCACATTTCACTCTCTCCAGCAGGCAAAAATTGCACTTTCTGACTGTAAAACGAAGTAGTTCCTCTTACAAGCGAAAGAGTTTACAAATTTTTTCAGGGGAAAAATCCCCTTCTCAGTTCTACTTTCAAATATTTAAGCTACAACTGCAGACCGCTTGGGCTGCCCCCCAAATGCCTGACCCTTCAGTTCCTCAATGCTTCATATTCCTTTATCTTGTATGCTCGTGATTGGATGAATAACTGCCAGAATTGTTAGAGCTGCTCCTCTATCACCGTTCATTTTTTCCTTTTCCTGCGATCTGGCTGGTTTCGGCCTTGCTTCTACCAAACTGTTCATCTTCCTCCATGCCATGGTGGTTTGACCGATCTCCCAAACTAACCTGCAACCAATCGACAAGTATCATTCATTGGAATGGCATTTCAAAACATAGCATCAGATTCTACTGATTGAGTGACTATTCCACAAGAAAATGGCCTGTTGCACGACGGCGGAAGTCGGAAGGATACTAACGTCGGAAGTCAAAGGCCTCGACCAGCCACAACGGTGGAAGAGGAAAGGCTAAAAGTACTCGACGGCGGGTGGGAAAACCTTGAATCAGCAATCGGATGGCTTTCCCTTTCGTAAGCTCAATGAATTTGAGAGCCACAACAGCGGAAGGGAAGGCTGAAGACACGCGACGCGGGCGGGAAAATTTAGATCGGAAGTCAGCCAGGTTTAGACATCAGAAGGTGAAAGGATTTCCCAGCCGCAATGGTGGAAGAGAGAAAACCTCGGGCATGCGACGCAAAAGTTAACGCACATCGGCAGTCGGGGCAATTCCTATTTCGGATGGTAAATCGGATTGGGAGCCGCAACGACGGACGAGACAAGGCTATCAGCCATCGATTTAATGTAAAAAATGACGCCTGATTATAGGAAAACTTAAGTGTTTAGAAAACTTAAAATCAGCAAAGGTCAAACTGCTTCACCCCAGAGACAATGGTTTGCTCAAAGGGAAATTGATCTGACGAGTTTCAAACTGGGAATCCAAATTCAATCTCGCGACCCACAACAAAATCTTAACACAAGCATTCTCTAAAAACAAGTCACAAATTCATCTTCAAAATCAACCAAAGTTAGAATGAGACCAAACATTTATGGATCAAACGAAACCAACGCAATTCTAAATAATGAGGAGGGACCCAAAATTTAAAACTTTGGGGAGAACAGTTGCGGCTGCAACAATTGGTGATTACCTGGTGAACCTATATCTCTGGGCGATTTACCTTTGAGTGATAGACTGTTTTAACAACAAAATCATCCTATTGAATTCTTCCAGCTATCTGGATTTCTCAAATGCCGGAAGTGTGTACCTTCAATCATTGATAATAGTCCAATTTGGGAGAATGGAAACCAAGACTTTCAAGTCTAGATAACTCTATTGAGGCCAGAAAATGAGTTTCATTATTACCTTTGTCTTTAGGTAGCTAACAGCTTGGACACCACAGGATTGTAGCACATGGTAAACATAAATATTCGTTTGTTCCTCATTCCCATGCTATTTCAGCACTTTCTGTGCTTTTGGACTTTCGTCCCTTTTCATATGAGTCCTCCTGTACGCCGTTCTTATTGAATTTTAATTCAGGATCCTCTATCCCATAGTGTCCTTTTGTGTGAGTAGTGTTCTTCAAATTTCAGTTCACGGATGGAGAGGATCTTTTGGCAATTTAGTACTTATGACTCAGCACCTGCTTTGATTTATGATGCTTTCATAGGAGTTTTTTACACTTTATTTGCCTTTAGGAATTCGTTTCTTGGCATGGGATCATTTATGTTTAACATATTGTTCACCTTGCACCTTTCCATTAGTCTTCTGCTGTCGCTCCTTAGAACAATTTAAATGTGACATGGATGGAACCCCTACATAGTGTTCCAAACTCTCTGAATCCAGTTTATTACACAAGGATTTAGTGGGACTTCAATGCACACAGAATTATTCGAGAAAACGAATAAACTGGAAGAAAATATTTAATATAAACCGCAACCCACAGTCTGATCACTAAAATTTTTATCACTCCCAAAAATTCTGATGTTCCCCATGCAACCGCAGGTTCGTCCCCTTTATTGAAAACAAGAAAAACAAACTAAAGAAAACTGAAAAACATGACTCAAAATACTACCAGACGGATTATATATACACAAAACAGAAGAAATCAAACAACTCAGGAAAAATAAGGCTTGAGAACCAAACCATTTACCAGTAGGTTCTCCTCCCACCCCTGCAGATCTTGCAACTTGTAAGTAGAAGGACCAAGCTTGGCTACAATCTGAAAGGGGCCTACCCACAACTGCTGAAATTTGGTATGCTTTCCCTTCTCGTCATGGGGGTGGTCCCATTTGAGGACTAAGTCTCCTACTTCAAAGTATTTTGTCCCAACTTTATGCTTGTCAAACCATCTCTTAACTAACTCTTGTTGTTGTTTAAAGTGTTCTTTGGCTTTAGATCTATCCTCTTCTGCTTTCAGGAGATTATATATTCTTATTTGTAAAACTTCATCATCAGACCCTCTAGACTCTTGAGCTAGTATGGAAGATGGTAGCAAGATATTGGGAGGAAGAATAGCTTCTTTACCATAGACCAGGGTATATGGAGACACTCCTATCACAGACTTGGGGGTGACTCGATCAGCCCACAGGGCATTTGGTAATGCTGAGTGCCAACTCCTTTGGTTTTCTATCATAGTCTTCTTTAAAATTCTAATCAAATTTTTGTTAGAGGACTCAGCTGGGCCATTTCCTTATGGATAGTAATTAACAGAATAATGCAATTTAATCCCTTTATCATGATCAAAAGAAGTCAATTTAATAGATGAAAAGTACTTATCATTATCAAATACTAACGAAATTGGAATTCCAAACCTGGTCATGATGTGGTCTTGCAGGAAGCTGATGACCTCGTCTTCATTAATCTTGCGCAGTGGGACAGCTTCGACCCAGTGAGTGAAATAATCAGTCACGGTCAGAATGTATTTGTGTTGGAGAGAAGAATTCGGTTATATTTCTCCAATAATATCCAACCCCCATTGCTTGAATGGTTCTGTGATCATCACAGGCTTTAGGGGTGATGCTGCTTTAGGTTGTCTCGCACCACACCTTTGGCAAATGTCACATCTCCTGACATGTGCATGTGCATCTTTGAAGAGTGTAGGCCAATAATAACCTGCTCTGAGGATTTTGTGGGCTGTAGTGTCTCCTGAATAATGTCCCCCAGCAGGCCCATCATGCAACTCTGTCATTACTTTCTTCGCATCTTCCTTTTCTAGTCATTTGAGAAGATCCCCGTCATAATTCTTTCTAAACAATATTCCTTCGACAATTTGATAAGATGTTGATTTAAGACGTAGCGCTCTTCTTTGCTTGGAATTCCAATGTTCTGGTAATAGCCCTGCCTACAGGTAATGCGCAAGGTCTCTGTACCAAGACTCGGGAGCTGTAAATAAAGGACATACATCCATTACATGTAATTCGACCTCATCCTCCCAGGCTTGTTCATCATTGTTCCCACTTTTAGTCATCAATTTACACAACCCTTGACCTTTAACTATAGAGGCTGGCTTGGATTCAAGGTTGTATTCTTGAAGAGATGTTACCCAGTTACCTCTTCTTTCTCCTAATTCCTTCTGTATAAGAAGAGATCTTACGGCTGGGTAGGGAACTATTACCTTGGTTCGATTCTTTAATATATAAGGCCTAAATTGCTTTACTGATTTGAATACTGCGTAAGCTTGTTTATCAACAGCTGGGTAGTTCAATTCGGCTCCTTGTAGACCGGTACTCATAAAGGAGATTTGGAATTCATCCCCCCCTTCTTCCTAGCACAGCTGCCAGTGAATCATCGGATGCAAATGTATATAGAATAAAGTCTTTTTCAAAGTCTGGGCTTTTCAAAGAGGGTGCGTGTGCAACATCAATTTTAATTTTGCTGAAAGCATTCTTCTCAAGTTCCATCCACTTGAATTGGTCATTCTGCTTGACCATCTACTGCAGCGGCTTAACAGTTTGGGCGAAATCAGGCACAAACCTTCGCATGAAATTTATGGTTCCCATGAAGGATTGCATCCCCTTTTTATTATGGGGCAAGGGGATTTGTTCAATAGCCTTAATTCTTTCTGGATCAATGGAGATCCCTTGCTTTGAAACTATGTGGCCCAATCAATTTCCTTCCATGACAACGAATACACACTTTTTAGGATTGAGTGAAATGCCATACTTACGACAGCGTTCGAAAATTTGCTTTAAGTGAAATGTGTGTTCTCCCCTACTCTTCGAGAATATTGTAATACCATCAAGGTATACTACAGTGCTTTGGCCAATCAGCCCACGGAAATCTATGTCCATAGCCCTCTGAAATGTTGCTCCAGCATTTATAAGCCCAAAGGGCATTCTTCTGTAAGCAAAGGTTTCCCACTTGGTTCTGAACGTTGTCTTCAACCTGTCTTCCTCGGCTACTAATACTTGATTGTAGCCGGAGAAGCCGTCTAATAATGAAAATAGTTCAGACCAAGAAACCATTTGCAGCAATTGCTCCGTGGGTGGCACAGGGCAGTTATCTTTATCAGAAGCGCAGTTTAGATTCCTGAAATCCACACAGAGTCTAATCTCTCCAGACTTTTTTCTTAATGGTACCAGATTTGACACCCACTCAGAGTGTCTGACTTTAAAAATGATTCTGGCATCCAATAATTTCTTCACTTCACTCTGAATCAGCGGTTCCAACATTGGATGCATTTTTCTCAATGACTGCTGGTATGGCTTGACGCCTGCTCTAATGGGGATGATGTGTTTGATGATACTAGTATCGTATGTCTTCAAGTCTTCATATGTCCATGAGAAAACATCTTTATATTGTTTGAACAAAATGACAAACTTGTCTCTTTCCGTTAGTGAACATCCTTTTCCGAGATTCACAAATTTAGGATTTGTTTCAGTCCCTAAATTAATCAACTCAAACTGCAGAGATGAGCTGTGGGTCTTCATGTTAGGTGGTCTTTTGAATTTTTCATTTAAATCGAACATTTTTTCCAACGTTCTAACTCCTTTAGGAATGAAAGTATCATATTTCATCTCAGCCTGATGCTCTTCATCGTCTATGATCGCTCCTTTAAACACTTCATCATTCGTTAAACATTCTATGATCTGCTGGTCATCGTCGAACACTCGTAGGTTTGTAATCATATCAGGTATAGAGGGCCTGAAAAACAGTTCAATAGAGCATCGATTATTAGTGGGTATGAGTCTAGCGGCTGAGGTGGCCAACAGATTAGCAGCTACATTTTTAATTCTTGGAATTGAAATAATGTTAAATGCATTAAAATATTTTAGCAAATCCCATACCTTGTTCTGGTAAGACTTTAAGTGAGGAGAAACACAATGTATCTGATTCTAGATTTGTTTCACAATAATTTCAAAATCTCCAAAAACTTTTAGATTACTTACCTTTAATTCAATTGCCTTCTTTAGTCACTGTACCAGTGCTTCGTACTCAGCTGTATTATTAGTACACTCAAACTCTAATCTACATGAAAAGAAATGTTTATTATTCTATGGGTCAATCAGGACATATC
>LPNX010152071.1:296356-314101 GCA_001517045.1 Pseudotsuga menziesii | reverse complement strand
TTAGAGCCATCGAAAAATAAAGTCCAAAAATCATTAACTACTGAAAACGAATCTACTCCTACTGCTAAGTCTACTATTTTACAGTCAATCTCATCAGCCCGCAAGAATCGAAGGAGATCAGGCTGGGTGTCAGATGTGCTGCTGGCTTCTTCCGCTTGATAATTCCCAGGTTCCAGCTCAATAAAATAGTTCCACAAGACAGAGTCCACTGGTACATTCTTCTCATCTAGCTGAGTGACGTTATAGTTCATATGAGGCTCTCTTAAAATCTTAATCTGATTCGGGCTTCCTTTGTATGGAAACCACAAATGTGACCAATCAGAAGAGAGATATCCATTAATCTTGGCCGACTAATCTCTTCTTAGGATAAGGCCGTACGCGTCTGGTATATCAGCCACCACGATATTAATGACCTGGAATACTTTATCATTTGAGGCCAGACGGACTAGGACATCTTCCATCTCACCAATTACCTTCACATCTGTCCTGTCCAACTGAACTACTCTCCACGGGGATGGCTTAGGTTTCCCATTGATTCTTTTACAGATAGATATCGGCATGACATTAACAGTTTCCCCTGAATCTATTAAGCAATTATGTACATTGTAGTTAAAGATTTCAAAAGTAAGGAGGAAAGGTGGATGCTTGTGCTTGGACTTACCTCCACTGCTGGTCTCTCTAATCTCTTCTTCTTCTTCTGGTTGATTGTTAGTGGGTGTCTTCTCATCTGATGCTTCAAGGGCTCTCAACAGCCTTTCTTTTTGTTGCAGCACTTTGCACATTTCTAATAGTGGAACATTCACCTTTATCTTCTTTAAATCCTCCACAATGTCATAATCCATCTGTTGTTCCATGAGATGAGGCCTATCAACATTCTCCTTATCTTCATTTGGCTTGGCCGTTGTATCATTATGTCTAGGATTTTGGTTGGTAATAGCGAATTCTGGAATTTTATCAGCCAAGGATTTATTTTGAAATTTCTTCTTAACATTTCTCTGCAGCCTCTTAATCTTTGGGAGTATAAGACTGTCTTCTTTAACCGTCCCTTGGCTCCTTGTGGCTACGTTGGTTTCCACAACGTCCTTGTATCCCTGATTCTTTTCTTCTTCAGCGTCAAATAACGAGATAGAATTCCATGAAGCCATGGTTTCTTCTTCCTGCTCTTTAGTAGAAGTAGAAGTAGAAGTTTCTTTTCTTTATTCTTCTCCCTCTTCTGTTAATCTAGAATCTAACAGTTGATTCATGACCAATGTCATCGAATTAATCCATTGAGGACAATTCTTTTCAGAGTGTGGCTGTTGGTGGAAAGTGCAAAAATTTTCCAAGCCTACCTCTGTTAAATTCATAGATGTAGCATTGTGAGGAGGAGGTTGAGACTGATGGTTATCCTCTCTTTTCTTATAATATGGCTTATAAAAATTTTGTGCTTCCTTTTCTTTCTCCATAGCTATGATTTTGTTGGAAAGTTTCTGCATCATTTTTGCCATATTTTCCAAATCTGGTGACTTTTCTTCCTTAGGCTTAGTAAACAATAAGGCTTTTCTTCCCACACCCTGTTCTCCTGGCTGCTCTAGATATTCTTCAATACTCTCTCTTTCAGCTTCCACTACTTCAGCCTCTTCATAGGTTTCCGTCAACGTAGGCTTGGCCCTGCCTTTAGCAAACATGGCCAGATCAGGGCCTAACGCTGAAGTATAATATTCAATCAGAACTTTGTCTAAAGGTCTATCCATTTCAGAGAAATTATTGAGATAGGATGCAAACCTTTGTGTGAAACTGTGCGTCTTTTATTTTCTTTCTTTCTTTAGCGCGCACAGCCCTTTCATGAGATCCGCATGAGTTATCTAAGTTTCATACTTACTTCTGAAAATTCTTTCAAAGGTATCCCAATCAGGGATAGAATTAGTAGGCAACCCAAAGTACCATGATGCTACAGCTCCTTTAAGGGTATGCGGGAACAGTCTGCAGACTACATCTTCATGCTCCCTAGCCCTCAATCCTTCTATTGCCAAGTAAAAACTATGCAGATGATCATCTACAAGTATCTTCTCATTGGGGTCGAATTTAGGCAGCAACTTTTCAAAGGATTGAGGCAAATCATGTAACAGAGGGGTCAGGTTTAAGGGTGATCTGGCTCTCCATGCAGGTGGTGGATTTGGCGGGTTAGGTGGTTGGTTTGCGTTTACGCCAGCAATGAGTCTTGGTGGAGAGTGAGGAGGTGAACCAACTGGAGTATGAGCAGGAGAATTGTGAGGGGTTTCTGGGCCTTCTTGATTCAAAGGTAGCACAACTTCCTGTAAGGCTGTTTCTACAATCTCTTCCCAGTCTCCAACCAACACTAATCCTTTCGCTTCAGGACGATCCTTCTTTTTATACTCTCTTGTGGGAAGTTCAGGGATGATTGGAAATCCTCCAATCTTATTTACATATGCCCTAGTGTGTCTTCTTAGGTCATTAACAATTTCGTTACCAACAGAATATAGATGTTCTCTTTCTTCTGGAATTGGATTATGAAACCGACTGCCTTCAGAACTGTTACCGGTGGAATATTCTTGGGAAAACGGGTTTCCTCGGCCAGCCATACACTGGCAGCCCTCCTTCCAGCACCAAAACTGTTGAGGCCTGGAAATTCGTAGGCAAGAACAGTGAGGGATTCTCCCCAGTCAACATTTCCAACTAGCTCTTTGGCTGTTTGGTATAGGGAATCCATCCGGTTCACGGTCCGGCTACCGTAGGTCAAAGTAATGAAACAAAGGTTTTACCGGTTGCGGCCCGGTCCACCGAGTTTTTTTTGTATTTTTTGACTTAATGTATGATATGCAAGTGCCTAATTAGCCATGCAGGGTGATAAGATGTGAGGAGCAGTCACAATGTGATGCGTAGTTTCTTACCTCTCATCTTAGACTCACTAGCATCCCAATCACAGACAACAAGAAAAAGAAACTAACTATCTAAACTATCCCTAGGGAGCAGGATTATCACTTATAAGTGAGTAATACATTGTGTACATGCATTATGAAGAGTTACAGTTAGCTGACACTTCTTTCAATACACACGAAAAATTATAGATATTTAAACAACCAGATAGCCGATTATTTTATGAACAACATTTATTACTCATAGTGGAAAACATCCCGAAAGATACTGAAGAACATTCGACAAGAACATAGGTTCAGGAAGTTAAATACTCTCACAGTAAATGAAACACAGCTGAAAACGAAATAGTTCCTCTTCAACTTTATTCATTCAGTCGCATTGATACATTCCACATTTCACTCTCTCCAGCAGGCAAAAATTGCACTTTCTGACTGTAAAACGAAGTAGTTCCTCTTACAGGCGAAAGAGTTTACAAATTTTTTCAGGGGAAAAATCCCCTTCTCAGTTCTACTTTCAAATATTTAAGCTACAACTACAGACCGCTTGGGCTTCCCCCCAAATGCCTGACCCTTTAGTTCCTCAATGCTTCATATTCCTTTATCTCGTATGATCGTGATTGGCTGAATAACTGCCGAAATTGTCAGAGCTACTCCTCTATCACCATTCATTTTGTCCTTTTCCTGTGATCCGGCTGGTTTCGGCCTTGCTTCTACCAAACTGTTCATCTTCCTCCACGCCACGGTGGTTTGACCGATCTCCCGAACTAACCTACAACCAATCGACAAGTATCATTCATTGGAATGGCATTTCAAAACATAGCATTAGATTCTACCGATTGAGAGACTATTCCACAAGAAAACGGCCCTTTGCACCGCGAAAAAAGTCAGAAGGATACTGACGTCGGAAGTCAAAGGCCTCGACCANAACATAGCATTAGATTCTACCGATTGAGAGACTATTCCACAAGAAAACGGCCCTTTGCACCGCGAAAAAAGTCAGAAGGATACTGACGTCGGAAGTCAAAGGCCTCGCCCAGCCGCAACAATGGAAGAGGAAAGGCTACAAGTACTCGAAGGCGGGTGGGAAAACCTTGAATCACCAATCGAACGGATTTCTCTTTCGGAAGCTCAATGACTTTGAGAGCCTCAACGGGGAAAGGGAAGGCTGAAGACATGCGACGTGGGCGAGAAACTTTAGATTGAAAGTCAGCCAGGTTTAGACATAGAAAGGTGAAAGGCTTTCCCAGCTGCAATGGCGGAAGAGAGAAAACCTTGGGCATGTGACGCAAAAATTAATGCACATCGGTAGTGGGGGAAATTCCTATTTTGGATGGCAAATCGGATTGGGATCCGCAAAAATGGACGAGACAAGGCTATCAGCCATCGATTTAATGTAAAAAATGACGCTCGATTATAGGAAAACTTAAGTGTTTAGAAAACTTAAAATCAACAAAGGTCAAACTACTTCACCTCAGAGACAATGGTTTGCTCAAAGGGAAATTGATCTAACGAGTTTCAAACTGGAAATCCAAATTCAATCTCGTGACCCAAAACAAAATCTTAACACAAGCATTCTTTAAAAACAAGTCGCAAATTCATCTTCAGAATCAACCAAAGTTAGAACGAGACCAAACATTTATGGATCAAACGAAACCAACGCAATTCTAAATAATGAGGAGGGGCCCAAAATTTAAAACTTTGGGGAGAATAGTTGCGGCTGCAACATACTGTAGGCGTGATAGGCCGCTTTAGCCGACTGCTACATAGAGTAGTATGAGCTATGATATGCTATCTCAAGCATCACTAGATAGTCATGCATTATGTATTACTAAAATATGATATAACTTCAGGATTTTGTATGATTTTGTATTACCTGAAATCCAGGGTCCTTCAGATGAGGTCTCCTGACCTTTTTTTGTAAAACACTTTATATATATATACAGACTTTTATTTCCGGTGTTTATATCTTTAAAATGGAACATGTATTTACATGATTTTTATGTGTCTTCTACTATTTATTTACAATATGATGAACCATGTTTGATTTTGAAGTTATGTATGAGAAATATACTAGTCTAGGATATAGTTCGCTAACGAATCACCAACTGCATTGTCTGCCATATGGATATCCCTATAATTAATTAATTCACATGACCTTTCCAATAAATGTACCCTATGGAAGAGACAGTGAAACACCAGGTTCTTGATGGTATATACATGGTTCATATGACAAACCACCAATTGCGAGTCCATAAAAAATACAAAGTTATGAATGTTTTGGGATGTAGCCTCAGTTAGTAGACTTATGACTTCCTAATACTCGATGATATTGTTGGTATCTAGATCATGACAAACCACTCTTGAACTAACCAAATCATGAGTTGGTGAATAGAGAACCTAAGCAGCTGAGGCAAGGTTCAAGGTATGGTGGTAAGTGTTACAGAGAGAAATTCCTATGGCTTGGGGTACCACAACAGACAGCTTGACTCCAGAAATCAATCCTTTCCAATATGCAATAGAAATTAAATGTCTAACACTAAAGGATCGGACCTCATACCTTATTCCAGACAGTTGAAGTAGATCCCCGTTGAGCTTTCCAATCTTTGGCTTGAATTGATAGATTACTTCCTCAACAACAAGTAAACAATACAAGCATTCTATATATCATGGTGTTAGATCTATTCTAGCATATATAATCAATAATGTACAAGCATTTGACATAATCCCATGGATAAAATATTCATTCAAACACACCTTATTGGACAGGAAAAGATATTTCTATTAATATAAATTAGAGATTACAAGATACAACCTCTGAAGGCAGGTCTGCAAACCGAAGAAATTGAATCCCCCACTTGGGCCTCCACCACTTCAATCCTTCTCTCGATAGAAAGCTCACAAGCAAAAGGAAAGCTTTGGAAGAACACAAAAGTGCTCCAAGGGACAAAGGGATGTAGACTCAAGCATAAGTTCCGCCAACAATGGACTATAGTTTCTTTGCTCTCAATTCTCTCTTATTCCTTCAATGTACCAAGGGGTTCCTTATATAGCTTTTCAAAGGGGTAATGAAAGGTTGAATTCAAGTGATCTCAAGGCATAGGGAAGGCCAGGAGTCAAATGAGTCGAATCCATGTCAAGAAAAACTCCAAAGGATTTGGATTATGCACACATCCCGATGTACACGGTTTTAGTTGTCAAACCTACGTATATACGCACTTACAAGTTTAAAAGTTGCATATAGCATTTTTCATGTGTTTTTAGGGATGATCAAGGAAACATAAAAGGACAAAAAGTGGTCCATAGGGTCTAAGGAGTCTACAGCAAGACAGGGGAAGGCCATACAAAGTGTGATTCACCTAGAGTGGTGAAATCCGCTATAGCAGATGCCCCCTAATGTGTGAGGTCAGAGGGGTCATACGATGGCCGAAATACATTATAAGTCCATCCTAGAAGTGGAGTGATGAAGGATCCCAAATGGAAGGCCAACCACCCAATCAGCATAGTACAATAATACAACTCTACATACAGCTGCAAATACATATAGCAGTCTCGGATACATAAGATTACAATGGCCATGAATAGGCATGATACATGATATCACATATGTGGTCATCGCCATGTACAATATATATAGATCAGAATATCCATTATGAAGATATAAAAGGGAACATGAGCTCCAAAATGGATGAAGATATACAATAGATCAAGATCTCCATAGTGGCTGGAAATATCTGACATATACTGGAATCAAGTCACGAGAGTTGAAATCTCATGAACACTGGCACGATCAAGGAGGTAACATATAAGAGATGCTACCAATCTGGAAAGTCTTCTACACAAACCGCTACGAGTACATGTCCTACTATGCAAATAGAGGTGTCGAGGTCGAACATAGTAGTTCATCGTCTGATTACCAGTCATTAATGTATACTGTTAACAGACATGAGATCACCCACCGATAATGAAAATGGGAATCAAGGTACTAGAGTGCAAACTAACAAGTGTGAATAAATGTGTTGAGGTCGAACACTTGAAAGGATCCATCGATCAGGGGACATTCATGTATTCCCAAGAAACTGTCGATGGTGAGAGAACCTGCCACCGATGACTGCAAGTCTCAACGCACTCAAAATGACTCTAGAATCCAATCCCAGAATAAATAATCTGAAGTCGATGGGATGAAATCTATTGGAAGGAGGGAATTAAGGAATCCCCCATCATCCAAGTCGAGGTACTCAGCAAAGCTATATAATGTTGAAGGCCTCGATCATAAAGTGCATGAACTAGTAACTGTACCGGGAATGGCCGACATGCAAATTCAAGATAACTGAGGAATGGTCGACTCAAGTTTCAACTTCCTTTGAACAAGAGCATAACGGAATATCATGACTAAATGAAGGCAGCATAGACTCGATATACAAACTAGGACATCTCTGTGACACAGGAGGCATCAACAGAGGCTCCATAGGGACTGGAAGCTTAACCAGTCGGTAGAGATAAACTCGGATAAAGGAGTACAGCTCCTAAATTCAAACTATAACCCAACCAATGGATGTGATATACAGTGCTCTGTTCAAATGTGACATGACTCGACAGCTGCCAAAGATAACATCTTTCCTTGTCTGACTTTTTGGTTTTTTTATTTTTTTGGACTTTTTGAGTTATTTGAAAAGCTTGAAAAAAGAATAAACTATCTTTATAGTTACAAACTAGGAGGATATGAGTGTCATAAGGGAAAACAAACTAGTTCCAAGCAGTGGAACATACCTATGCTCAATGCAAGGATACATGTGTAGGATATCGACACTCGGGGGAAAATCCCCTCCCGGTAAAAAGGGAATCAAGCTGCGAAGGATATAAAAAATGGCTCTGCATGGCTAGATATGAGACAAGCTCAGGCTATATGGCTGAAATGCAATGTCAGAGGAGCCGGCATAAAGGTCAATAAGGCAGGAAAAACTCATGATAATGCATTCACAACTTGACATGAGGGAGTCCTGAGGGAAATAGGCCAGCATAAGATCAAGAGGAGTATGAGGCTCTTGTGAAATGTCGTGGCAATACTATACAACGGACTCCCAGACCTAAGAGAGGACTCATAGCATGGGTACCAAATGTAAAGGGGAGCTAACTAGGACACCCATGTATAATAAATCTCTACCACTCACATAGTACCACTTATAACAACAGCATGAAGGTTCCGTGATACCATGGAATGGGTTCGTACCTAAGTTTAAGATGGAATGGTCATAAGGAAATACAGAAGTGCAAGTGGATGTGAAATCCCAACCTATATGCCAGTTCAGATATAATACCCGTGATAGGAACGAATGGGTCAAAACCTCGGAGAGAGTGTACAAAAAATGGATCCTACATGACAACCATATTAGTAAAAAAACAACCCAAAATAGTCAATAAAGAATCCAAACTATAGGATATAGGGAGGAATGATCATGACAACTGCTCCCAAAGGAAACAATGCAGTGAATGATGGGACATCAAAAGGAAAGTAAGGTGTAGACCCAACATTCACACATACACTACCACCCCAGTGAGGGTGACCACTGGTGTAAACACCGAGTGAAGGGAACAAAAATACTCCACAAATGCAGTAGAGGATGGAATATGACCATTCCCAAATCTATGAGCATGGTAAGGGGCTGTAATGCCCCCAAGTTTGACACCAGGGTCCATACCAGGGCCAAGGACAGGTGATAGGATACCAAGCATGCCGAAAATAAAAGGACCCGAACTCAAGAGAGCATAAATATACTCAAGTAACCATGATCTGAAAGGACAACTAGCACAGAAAGAGCACACTCCTAAGAAAATATACAGCCAAAATACAAGAAAACCAAGGGGAGGATACGTGAGCTCCCGAATGCAGTAGGTATGTCTCGCCTAGGAGAGGCTCGAAACTCCTATACACTACAAGTAGAGGTACGTAACCAATTATTGTGGCCCTCAACTTCAACGCGTAAAGTAACTATGCTATCCGACCCCAACCTGGCTGGGACACCTAGAGAATAACCCCTGCAAAGTACCCCCTTGATATCCTAGGTAAGGCCACTAAGGTCACCTCAATATAATCAATGCTCAGGAAGACAGTCGTAGGTGGGATTGACCGTATGGGAAGGGTAGAAAAGCCCGAATCTCTCGAAAGAGCCCCCAGATATGAATACAATCTTGGAAATATCTCCGGTGCTACTCACTTATGACTAGGGGTCATCCCAATCAATAACCGCTCACACTACCTCGTTCTTAACTCCCTTTTGAGAGGAGGATCCTGAGAAACACCAATTATACCAAGGAATTTCACACTCTCACCTGGAAAGACACATACATGTTGTTGTTTAGTGATCTTGGAGAATTGACTTACAATGAAATATTCCAAGATCCTAAAACCTAAACTTGTTGGTGCACCCTAGAAAAGAAAAGAGTGTAATTCATTTTAATTTAGTGTTAATTTTAATTGGTTGTAATTACTCAAAGGGAAATGGCCGTGCAACTAATGACATTATGACTCAGCAGTGAAATAAATGTGCACACCATAACAAACAATGCTAAGTGCAATATTTGTCAAATGAAAAATAGGGTATGCCACTACATGAGATGCATAAATATATATTCCTTTGTGAACGCCAATGCAATCCTTCCTATATGAAATCCTAAACACAATTCTCATCCAAGCAATCCAATGCAAGTACCTCCTCAAATCCATATCTAAGATGCAACTAAGAGTGCAACTACTTTGTATTTTTTAATGAAAAATGCAATAAAAGTCATCTAAAACACTCGGTCTCTGCAGCAAGTATAAAAGACAAGCCCAACAAGACACCGAGAAAAAAAGAGTAATGCACTAATGGAAAAACAAAAAGAGTAAATGACTAAAACTACTTTCAAAGAAAAATCAATGAAAAAGCGGTCTCTGGTCACAAAAGAAGCATCCAACAGACAACATCAGACCCAAGCAAGACCCAACCACACTCACAACCCACCCAGCAACTTCCCACAACATCAAACTCACCAAAATGGAGGATGTATGTGACTGTATAAAGAACAGTTGCATATGTACATGACTTTTGGCCAAAAACCTGCATATACAGAGAAGGCAATGGTAAAAGGTAGGCCAAGGTCAAACCAATAAAGGGGAGTGTCAATGGACAAACATGCTATAAAATGCGACATAGAAACAAGGAGAAACCAAAGAGCAAGTCAATAATATCAAGTCCATTGTTCCCGCAAAACCCCAAATAAAAACAAGGAACATCCCTAGCAGAGTCACCAATTCTACTACAGAGAGAAATTCCTATGGCTTGGGGTACCACAATAGACAGCTTGAATCCAGAACTCAATCCTTTCCAATATGCAATAGAAACTAAATGTCTAACACTAAAGGATCAAACGTCGTACCTTATTCCGGACGGTTGAAGTAGATCCCCGTTGAGCTTTCCAATCTTCAGCTTGAATTGATATGTTACTTCCTCAAGTAAACAATACAAGGATTCTATATATCATGGTGTTAGATCTATTCTAGCATACATAATCGATAATGTACAAGCATTTGACATAATCCCATGGATAAAATGTTTAATCAAACACACATTATTGGACAGGAAAAGATATTTCTATTAATATAAATCAGGTATTACAAGATACAACCTCTAACGGCATGTCTGCGAACCGAAGAAACTGAATCCCCCACTTGGGCCTCCACCAATTCAATCCTCCATATCTCGATATCAAGCTCACAAGCAAAAGGAAAGCTTGGTAAGAACACAAAAGTGCTCCAAGGGATAAAGGGATGTAGACTCAAGCATAAGTTTCGACGACAATGGACTATAGTTTCGTTGCTCTCAATTCTCTCTTATGCCTTCAATGTACCAAGGGGTTCCTTATATAGCTTTTCAAAGGGGTAATGAAAGGTTGAATCCAAGCAATCTCAAGGCATAGGGAAGGCCAGGAGTCAAATGAGTCAGATCATCTGTTATAGTGGATTTCACCACTCTAGGTGAATCACACTTTGTGTGGCCTTCCCCTATCCTACTGCAGACTCCTTAGACCCTATGGACCACTTTTTGTCCTTTGATGTTTCCTTGATCATCCCTAAAAACACATGAAAAATGATATACACGACTTTTAAATCTATAAGCCCATATATACACGGGTTTGACCACTAAAACCGCATACATCGGGATATGTGCATAATCCAAATCCTTTTTGAGTTTTCCTTGACATGGATCCGACTCATTTGACCCCTGGCCTTCCCTATGCCTTGAGATCGCTCGGATTCAACCTTTCATTACCCCTTTTAAAATCTATATAAGGAACCCCTTGGTACATTGAAGGCATAAGGGAGAATTGAGAGCAAAGAAAATATAGTCCATTGTTGCCGGAACTTATGCTTGAGTCTACATCCCTTTGTCCCTTGGAGCACTTTTGTGTTCTTCCCAAGCTTGTCTTTTGCTTGTGAGCTTACTATTGAGATATGGAGGATTGAATTGGGGGAAGCCCAAGTGGGGGATTTAGTTTCTTCGGTTCACAAACGTGTCGTCAGAGTTTGTATCTTGTAATCTCCGATTTATATTAATAGAAATATCTTTTCCTGTCCAATAATGTGTGTTTGAATGAATATTTTATCCATGGGATTATGTCAAATGCTTGTACATTATTGATTATATATGCTAGAATAGATCTAACACCATGATATATAGAATGATTGTATTGTTTACTTGTTGTTGAGGAAGTAATCTATCAATTCAAGATGAAGATTGGAAAGCCCAACGGGGATCTACTTCAACCGTCGGGAATAAGGTACATGGTCTGATCCTTTAGTGTTAGACATTTAATTTGTATTGCATATTGGAAAGGATTCATTTATGGAGTCAAGCTGTCTGTTGTGGTGCCCCAATCCATCAGAATTTTTTTCTGTAATAGAATTGGCGAGTCTGTTGGGGAGTTCCTAGTAGTTGTCCTTTGGGGGTTGTTTTCTCGACATTCAATGAATTTGAATTGCTCCTTATCTCTTGTTTCTGTGTTGGGTATGGGGGCATGTATACCTAGTAGAGTCTGATTGGTGTCAAGTTTGTCTCAGCCTGTCTGTTTGCCTTGATTTTATGCACCTTTCTTTCTGTACGTGAGTTTTTGATTTACAGTCGCGTATAGCATTTTTCATGTGTTTTTAGGGATGATGAAGGAAACATCAACGGACAAAAAGTGGTCCATAGGGTATAAGGAGTCTGCAGCGGGATAGGGGAATCCCATACAAAGTTTGATTCACCTAGAGTGGTGAAATCCGCTATAACAGTAAGCACCATCAGCGAAACCATAAAAATCCATCTATTCTACATAACCAAAGCATGGTATAAACAGTTTGGACACTAAACTTAAAACCATATTGAAAATACTAAAACACACACTAAAATAATCAAAAAATGTACATATATACAAGGTACCATACATGAATGATGTAAGCATAGTACCTCTTCAGGTACAACCCATTGCAAGGTTTCCTTAAGGGGATTCCATCATAGTCTATGAGCTCATAAGCCCCTTTCTCTAAAACTTTGGAAATGATAAAGGGACCGTACCACATTGATTCGAACTTCCCTTTCCCTAGCTTGTCATGTCTCTGATCATAGGTCAGAACTAGGTCACCTTCATTAAAAATTCAAGGTTGGACAGACTTGTCATAATGCGCCTTGATGCGTTTCTTATGTGCCTCATTGGCTAAGGCAACATCTCATCTAGTTTCGTCAATATTGTTTAGGTATAGGAATATTTATTCCTCAGTAGAAGTATCTGGAAGAAGTTCAACACCAAGTTTCGAATATGGAATTTGACACTGAATAGGAAATACAACTTCTAGTCCATAAATTAATTGGAAGGGTGTACAACCAATAGTTGGTTTTACCAAAGTCCTATAATCCCATAGAGCAGAGAAGAGGATGTGGTTCCAGTTGGATTTGTGATCTCCAACCATCCATCCCAACATGTGTTTTAAAAATTTATTAATGGCCTCGACTTGACCATTATCTTGAGGATAATACGGTGTTGAGTTTTCATGACGAAAACCTAGCTTAGCACTCAGTTTTTCCATCATCTAATTCTAGAAATGTGATCTGTGAACAGTAACTATAGACTGTCAGACTCCGAATTTTTCTATCATGTGATTAAATAGAAAAAGGGCGGCGGTATTACCATCCTCTTCATATGTAGGCATAGCCTGAGCCCATTTCATAAAATAATCAATAACTACGATGATGTAACCATGCCCACTAGCTGAGGTAGGATTACAATGCATAAAGTCAATCCCTCATTTGGAGAAAGGGACAATGGAAATGACGGGGTGTAACAGAGCAGGGTGGGTGCGATTTTTTGGATAAAAATGTTGGCAGGGTGGGAATTTCTCAACAACCTCATCACAATCTTTAAAGACCGAAGGCCAAAAATAGCCAACGCGAAGGATTTTCTGGGCTGTAATGACCACCGCATGCTCTAGAGTGGCAGTCATTTAGAACTTGTTCAGCCTCTTCATGAGTAAGGAATCGTTGGATAACAAAATCGATACCACACATATAAAAAGTATCATTCAGGATAAGGTAGTATTTCACGTGGTGACGAATACAGTGACATCATCACGGGATAGAGTGGGCTGGAATCTCTATGTCTAGATATAAATTATTAAATATCCATACCACAGATTAGTCATGCTTATCAAGAACAAAAATTCATCCGTTGAAGCACAGGAAAGATCACACATCAGCTCAACCAAATCCAAGTATTTCTTTGACGTAGCTTTGGAAAACTCAAGGTCAAATTCTCGTAGGATGACTATCCATTAGGAATGTTTTCTCCCTAGCACCTGATGAGTCAGGATGCAATACATAGGGTTCTGATCTACCATTACAGTGGTAGTGCGAAGCAAGATGTAGTGGTGAAATTTCTGTATAGTAATGACCGTGGCCAATGGTAACTTTTCCACATGTGAGTATTGAGTTTCAGAATCTATGAGATTATTACTAGTGTAATAGATCACGTGCTCCTGACGACCGAGATTTTCCCGAACCAAAACCATTACGATGGTAGTAGTGGAGGTAGAAATGTATAATAGAAAATACTTTGAATAATCTGGGGGGTGTATCATGAGTGAATGGGTCAGAGCATGCTTAAGGTTATGAAAGGTGCGTTGGGCTTCGTCATCCCAAAAGAACAGAGTGTTGTTCTTGAGGAGACCCATATAGCCATATGTTTTCTCTGCAAAATTGCAAACGAAACAGCAGAGAAAGTCTGCCTTCCCCTGCAAACTTTGGAGTTCAACAAGATTGGTTGGGGCTAGTAGGGCTAAAATAGCTGCAATTTTCAATGGATATATCTGGATTCCATCCTTAGAAACCATGAGGCCTAGGAGACTTCCCGTCTCAACACAAAAACACATTTATGTGGATTGAGCCATATATTATAATAACGACATCTCAAAAAAATATCCCTAAGATGACCAAGTTGGTCCTCCCATCGCTGTGAATGAGATGGGAGGTCTTCAAGGTACGGTTCCACAATATGTTTGACATTGTGAAACACATAGGACATATCATGATGAAACGTAGCTCTAGCATTCTTCAAGACAAATGGTAACTTTCTATACGCAAATGTTCCCCATGGGAAAGTAAATGTAGCCTTGTGCTGTTCGGTGGGAAATATCTCGATCTGATTTTAGCCAGAAAATCCATTCGTGAACGAGAAGATGACACTTCCAGCACAGTTGTCGATAATTTGGTCGATATGAAGAGTTGGAAAGTTGTCTTTGGGACAAGCTTTGTTCAAATCTCTGAAATCGATGCAGACTCTAATGGTGCCATATTTTTTATTGAAAGGGACAACGTTCGATATTAATTCCGTCAGGGGCACGGGATAAACAAACCCTGCTTTTAGAAGTTTTTCTATTTCGGATTTGATAGCCGCGGCCTTTCATGGATGGACTTGCCTCAATTTTTCCCTGACAGGTTTGGCTATGGGATAGGTTTTGATTTCATGAACCACGATAGATGGGTCTATTCCAGTAATTTCTTCATAGGACCAGGCAAAAATATCTCGGAATTCCTTGAAAAGTGGTCTGTATGCTTCAGACTCTTCTGCTGAGCATTTTTTCCCAACATGAACATGATCAAAAGTGCCAGGATTGACTGATATGTCAATTGTATTTGTTTTAGTAATGTTGCATAGATTTCCTTAAGATTCAATGTTTTGCAACAATACAGGAGTTTGAGGAGTACAGGCAATATCAATACTAAAGAGATATGTAAAATCATGGTCTATCGAACTGGTGTTGGGGAGGAACGAGGATCTGCGATGATGATCCTCCCATACATATTCATTCATACTCATGATCTCCATAATGGACTCGTGAGAAGGGAAATTCTATGAGAGATAATCCAGAGTAGGAAGAGAGGGTTCTAACTAGTAGGGTAGATGGTAGGGATCCAAAGCCACTAGATGAAGATCATCAGTTTGTTCATCGTAAAAGGGATTGGACAACATTGTACATTTCTTCATGCAGACTCAATAAGGTTGAATCAACAACTTTTTTTCCCTTGGGATCATAACCAAACAAAGAAATCATATTAATTGTCATTGTTTCTGTGTTAGGAGGAGCTGATGGGAACACCCCCATAAGGGAAGAGTCCTCCAACATTCCTATCTTAATTGACTGGTAAGGAGAAGGGGACTGACCTAACATAGGGACATTATTCTCCATAGGGGTAGTAACATCTGGCATATAGAAATCAAGCTGATCAATTGTTACAATCTTCCCTAGATGTGGAAATTGGAGGGTTTGAAATACCGTCGAAGTGACATGAGTCATGGCATAAAACATTAGAGGAAATTTGTGGTCTAAAATGGGACTTATAAGAAAACATGCCAACAATAAATTTTTTGATTTAGAATTCAATAACCAATAGAATTTCAATGAAATGAGTCAACCATAATGGTTGAATTGACATATTTGTCGTAAAAGAAAACTATTTTTTTGTTCGTATTTTCGACATATCTCCTTGTGTTTTTACTCAAATTTTAGGCGTGAGATCTCATTGGATAAAAAATTTAATTCCACATCTAGTGAGTACCAAAACTACATACTTTTGATGGACCCCGCTACCCCAAAAACAAGAAATGCCTAAAAAACATGACGATGATGTCATCATCATGTTTTTTCAGGAATTCCCTTTTTCTTAGGGTAGAGGGGTCCATCAAAAGTATATAGTGTGGGTACTCATTGGATGTGGAATTGAATTATGCATCCAAGGAGCTCTCTTGCTTGGAATTTGAGTAAAAACAAAGGGAGATATGTCGAAAATAAGAACAAAAAAGTGGTTTTTTTTTCATTCTTCCTCCGAAATTAATAACTATTATTTTATTATTCTAACTATTATTTTATCATTTTCCTTATGAGGCCGATTTTAGACCTCAAATTTCCTCTAATGATCATCGACATCATGTCTATTCCATCTCTGCTGGTATTTTGCAAAGACATCGCTTACCACCTCTGCCTTTGTCAACTGATATATCAAATTTGTGTACTATCACTTTTAGTAACATTCCAACCTGCTCACAACCTAAGTCGCAACCCCAACCATAATCCTCCAAGAATTATTGGGGTTCATTCTCAGTCCACACAATTCCCTTCCTTTTTCCACCATCTAGAATTGTGAGCAATATTGTCATGGCTGCTCTCAACTTGGCTAATTTCTTCCTAGTAGGAGATTGTAGTCTAACAGGGCATGCACCACTTCCACTTGAATGAAAACAATTTTTCCCCCAAGTGTGACCAAAAGTGCTGGTATGAGACCGTGGGGCTGGAAACATCATCATCAAAGAATTTTAGGGTTGTCGATGATTTCATAAGCTCGGGAGAGATGAGGTA
This sequence comes from Pseudotsuga menziesii, assembly GCA_001517045.1. Classification (NCBI taxonomy): domain Eukaryota; kingdom Viridiplantae; phylum Streptophyta; class Pinopsida; order Pinales; family Pinaceae; genus Pseudotsuga; species Pseudotsuga menziesii. The sequence continues at coordinate 297,304 of LPNX010152071.1, read as the reverse complement.
TTTCCAACAAGATAGGGATAAAACTACAGTTGAAGCTCCTTCATCTAGGACGGTTCTAAAGACCTTTTTCCCAACTACTTTCGTCATGATTTGAAAAGTGATTTGGTGAGGCAACCTAGACTTATAGTTCGCTACATTGAAATGAATCAAATTAGTGTTGTCTGGGTCTAAAGCTCCTAATGCAGTTAACAGGTTTGTGCATTGTGTAGGACAACTTTGGAGTACTTCCAAGGTAGAAATTGCACATGAATCCTAAGCGAGATATTTAATGATGTTATAAAACTGTGCAACTTGGGCATTGGGATTAAAAACAGACTTTCTAAGAGTACTCTTGGGTGGATGCAAAATGATGTCGAGATTAGGTTTCTCGATAGTTAGGGGACCATTAGATGAGGACGTGGGAGAACCAGTAGGGGGACCTTTATCTGAAGAAGAATTATCTTCTTTTTTATATGTAGTTTTTTCATAACTCTGAATTCGAGTTTGTAAATTAATAGTTTCTAAGGACATCATGTGAATTTCCTCTAAAGAACTAACATTTCCTGTTATAGCTAATTTCACAACTCCAGGTGAATCACACTTTGTATGGCCTTCCCCTGTCCCACTGCAGACTCCTTAGACTCCTTGGACCATTTTTTGTCCTTTGATGTTTTCCTAACCATCCCTAAAAACATGTGAAAAATGATACATGCGACTTTTAAACCTATAATCGTGTATATACATGGGTTTGACCACTAAAACCGTGTACATCAGGATGTGTACAAAATCCAAATCCTTTTGGAGTTTTGCTTGACATAGATCCGACTCACTTGACTCCTGGCCTTCCCTATGCCTTGAGATTGCTCGGATTCGACCTTTCATTACCCCTTTGAAAATCTATATAAGGAACCCCTTGGTACATTGAAAGAATAAGAGAGAATTGAGAGCAAAGAAACTATAGTCCATTAT